>PVJL010015689.1:0-23424 GCA_004026885.1 Lyroderma lyra | reverse complement strand
CCTACCTACCTACCTACCTACCTATCTATCATCATTATCTATCTATCATCTATCTGTCTGTCTATCATTTCTGTCTAATCTATCTAGCTTTATTAGGTATAATAAAACTAAAACCACACGTCCACACACCTTTAAAAAGTACAATTTTATAGAATTTTCACAGATCTATATGCCCATGAAACCATCAACAGAATTAAGAGAGTGAACATATCTATCATCCCAAAGTCTCCTCCCAGCCTCCCTGCCATCTTTTTCACTATAGATGTGTATTTTCTAGAACTGTATGGACAAGAAACGATAAAGTGCGTACTTTGGGGGGACTCTAGCTGTTCCATCAGCGTTGATTTTGCCGCTTGCCCGAGTTCTGATTAAAGGAGAGGCTACTGTATTTTCATGTTCTCCTATGTCTGAGTTCACTTTTTATTATTTTCTTCCTTTTTAAAAAACTATTTGATGATTCCACTTAATTTTCTTTGTTAAGAGGAATAACACCTTGTTTTGTTCTTTTAGTTCTTTCATTTGTTTGTTTTGGTCTGGTTTTTAGCGCTTGCTCTAGGGTTACTGTACAGATCTTTAAAATGTCATAGTCTAAGTTGGGATAATATCGTATCGTTCTCATACAGTGTAAAACTTTCATGATGATTTAGTCCCATTTCCTTCCTCCTGGTCTCTTCCCTACTTTTGGCCAAAATCTACATCGACTGTGTTGTAATGCCCCATGATACTTTGCTGTTTCTCTTTGTGGGTCATTTTCACGTTAAAGGAAAACGATCGTCTTCTATTCGCCTACACAGCTGCCGCTTCTGGTCTCTTTACTTCTTCATACGACGGGTCCAGGTTTCCATCGGGCATCCTTTTCCTCGGACGTGAAAAAAATGGTTTTTAGCTTTTCGGGGTTTTTTGGGTAGTGCTGGTCTGCGGGTAATAAATGGTATCAACTTGTGTGGATCTGGCACAAAAACAAAACAAAACTTCATTGTCCCCTAATTTCTGAAATAGATGTTCACTGGCTAAAAGATTCTAGATTGTTAGATATTTTTCTCTGTCGTTCAGAGACGTGGTGACGGGCCTGAGTCCGCCAGCTGCTCCTCAGGAAGTTAGGGACCCAGAGCCTCCTCCTGCAGATGGAGACGGTGACAGGGGAGCCACGTGTGGGGGTCACTGAGACGGTCCCCGCAAAGATCCTGCTGGGAAGCCGACCCTCTCAATGGCAGCGGCGCTGTGAGTTCTACAGCGCTCAGCAGCAGCCGCGGGCCGAAGCGCCCTCCGTCGGGCAGCAGGGGACATGGCGGAGGCCCGGTGACAGCACGTCACGGCCTTTCTACTCAGAGCTGCATTGTGTCCCATGGAGATAATGCCGGGTCCCCGCGGAGCCTTTCCTCCTGCTCTGGGACCCAGCGCAGCTGTCCCGGCCACGCTTCCCTCCTGGTCATAACTTCCATCTCGTCATCGTCCCTGTCGTCGTCCCTGTCCTTCCTCCTCTGGAACGTCAGCACCGCTGACCCGTGACGGGCTTGGTTAGCACGTCCCCGCTGCTCAGGGCCAGGAAACCGGAGGGAATGAAACATCGGACCTGTGTCAGGAAAACGCAGAGGCTCCCGTCCTAACACTCCATTCGGGGTCGAGACCGGCCTGGGCCCCGGGGCCTGGGCACGTTTCCCAGGACCCGGGGCCACCGTCCCAGCACTGAGGTTTGCTCCTGCTCCTTTGGGGTAGCAACGCGAGGACTGGGAGCCAGCACTCTGGGGGACCCCGGGGCCGCTGTGCCTGAGGGCTCCCCACGTCGGGGAGTCCCGAGCTGGGCTTTGAGTGGTGACATCGCTGAGCCCGCCTGGTAGGTCTCATTCCATGAGTGCTGAGGACTTGGCCCGCTCCCTGTGGGCCTTGCTGGAGCCTTGGCTCTGAGTGAGGTCCCGTGGCCTGGACGCGGGTCACAGGTCGTGGGCGCGACCCTGTCAGTGGCGCAGCCTTGGAGAGGATGTGGGGGTGGGGGAGAGGGGGGGAGGCGTGGGGGCGTCTGCTCGCTCACTGGGCCCCACCCTGGGGTCTGCACCCAAAACACTTGGTCCTGTCCGATCCGTCGTGATCCACAAAGGGACTGGGTTCAATACAAAGCACAGCTCCTTTCATAATCCAGCAGAAAATCACTGCGGCCCATTAGGGAGGCTAACTCAGCCAGTGCCCTCCAAATGCAGAGAACTGCCAGTGCCAGCGAAAGCGCTTCCTCCTTCGTATTTCTAAAAATAATGAGAAATTTTCCCCCAAATCTAATTACGTTCCATAGGGTTGGGAGGAAGAGATCTGCTCTTTCCTGCAGTGACCCAGAATTTGCTGTTACCACGTGAGAGTGACTCTCAGAAAGAGGTACTAATGTCGAATCAAAAAGAAGAGAGCCAATGGTGTGTTAATTTGGCCCTGTGCTTTCGGTGGTTTGGCCTGAAGGATTTTTGAGCTTAAGATGAAATAGTCATTTAGTCTAATTTGTGTCCCCTGAGTAGTAGTGCAAGATCTACTTAATAGTAATAAAGTTGGTAGTTTAAATATTAGATAAAGAATGCTCCGTCAGTAAACACAGTGCCAAAAGAATAACTGTACGTCCAAAAACAATAATCAGAAGAAAATAATCCCCTTGGCACTAGGGTGATGGAAACTTTGGGCTCACTGAATACGTTCTGGTCTACACGGGCAAGAGTATCGAGTCCGTTTGGTTAGGGAAAACGGAAATGACGTGGATGGAAGGGACGCTCACCATCCACGTAGCAGGCGCTAGGGACCTTCCTGAAGGGGCTACTGGAGGCTCCTGGCTGTCCCGTGGGTGGCTGGAGGGATTCATCCCGTGGCATCCGGCTGCCCCAAATCGGGACACCTTTGGAAACCACAGCTGTGAGACCCAAGTGTGGGAGATGAGAGGCGACGCCCCAGGTTCCCCTTCAGGTGGATTATTTTAAAGATTAAGGAACCCCGACGGGTCTCAAAGATGTGAAGGGGATGGGTTGCAAGCCCTCTTACTTCTCCTCTTCTGCAGCTTTGGGGTTCTAATCAGGCTCACGGATTTTCACTTTACGTCCGTGTGCGGAAACTCTTATTTTCTAAGGGTACAGGGACGACTGTGATTACAGCTGCATTTTCTTGGCACCTCAGTAGACGCTTAACTCATAACTAATGCGTCTTAGAAACTTTTCTTGATACACTCATAACTCTTTGGCCCATTTGCTCATTTTGAAAGAGTGGAACTTTCTTTAACTTTTAAAGTTGATTCTACAACTTATGAAAGATTCATAGAAGCACGGCTAAAAGCAATCACCCATAATACTACCAGCAAGGTATAATAGTTGTTATAACATTGGTATATACATATATACTTCTTGTTTTTTAGGTTTTATGCATATTATGGCCATTTATTAAGTAGCCCAAACTTAATACAGCATGAACTTGGACCACATTGCTACCACTAATGGAAGCCTCACCCAGTTTTTGATCCTAGCAGGCCACCCCAGGCTTGCAGAGGAAGTGCTCCTTAAGCCCCTCTTCCATGCATCCACAGGAAGTGACTGCAACCTGTAACCATGTTAACATACTTTTCTCTCCCCCAGTTGGCTGGAGGCATCCTCCTGCCCATCTTGGGGGGTGTGTCTGTGTGTTTGGGGAACGTGGGGTGGGCACAAAGTGTTACAGCAAAAATTCAATGAAAACCGTTTTAGCCTCTGACTTCCAAAAGAGAATCTGACGACAAAACGCCAAGCTTGGAAGCCCGGAATTATGTGGCGAGAACATAATTGTAAGTTCGTTGTATTAGAGATCAGGTTAGAAGGACCCAGTGTAGCAATAATACCCCTTCTGCCTATGATGGCCAGGGCATGAGGGGAAATGGGGAGTAGGAAAATTAGGAGAAAATCTAACCCAATCAGGACCTGCATGGGGAGTGGGGAGCAAAGCAGAGGGAATAAAGCTCCCAACCCCACTTTCTTCTAGCGTGTCGGGGGGTATTAGATAAGCCGAGAGCCTTTATCCAAGCTCATGTTTAGGAGATGATCATGTCCCATGGGCCTCCAGCAATAACTTAGGCAGGAGTATGGTGACCACAACCAAGAAAGTCAACAGGAGAAAGGTCAGGCTTAGAACGTTTGAGCCGGTCCCAACTCTTACGGGTTAGGGGTGGGGCCCTCCTTCCCATGGCCCCCAAACCATGACTGAGAGGAGCTGGATGGAGGCAGTGGAGTTTCTCTGAAGCTGCCACGACTGAGGCAAGTGGATTTGAGGTAGATTCTATGACACGTACAGTCTCAGACAAAGGAAAGAGAGCAGAGAGTAACAGGTCCTTTGCCAGCGCAGGAGAGCAATGACCTGTGGTCACCACGGTCTTAAATGGAGAAAGACAAGACCTTGAACTCTACCAGCAGGACACGCAGTAGAGACATGAGGATGGCGGGTGATGGCACCGAAGGTCACCACACAAAACTCCTGAGCCACCAAGAGGACACAGTAATTGCACAGCCACCACATATCACCAGGAGCCAGAGAAGACGGGGGAAGAGGGTCTGGAAGCCTAGACATGTAGCCGAGCCTGAGCTAGGAGAGGAGTCAGCGGAAATTAGAGCGTGCCAACCAAAAATCTAGTATTTTCTCTTCAACTGCTCAGCGCGTGCACGCATGTGTGTGTGTGCGTGTGTGTGTGTGTGCGTGTGCGTGCTTGTGTGTGCGAGCGTGTGTGTGTGCGCGTGTGTGTGTACGTGTGTGTGTGCGTGTGTGTGTGCGTGTGTGTGTGTGTAGAGAGAGAGGTGGGGACTGTAGATTTTAAAATTATTTACCTTATTACAATGTTATAAAAAGAACATCAGATTTTATTACTCTAATTATTCATGATTAAAGTGCTATGTTTAATCATGTTCTGAAAATCCATTTGTGCGCACGTGAACGTATGTTGTGACGATATATTGTAGGCATAGAACTCCCCAGCCAAGGGCTATACGTTCTTTTGATTTTCATATATTTTGCCAAATTACTGGTCCCAGAGACCACACCGGTTTTCTCTGGTCCCCACACTGGAGGGGGAGGCCCACTCCTCACTCAGTCTTTTTGGGAATATTCAGTAAAGTCAGAAATGCTCAGGGCTCCGAACTCATGTTGAACTTTTTAGATTTCTCACAGAAGACATGCACAGGGGCCTTCACTGCGGTTTGTGAAACGTGAAATGTTTTGTCCTGTAAATAAGTCAGGTCGAAACTAAATGTCTGCCCGTAGTAATGGATAAAGGGCAACAAGATTCAAACAATGGGTGCTCTATAAAAGTTAACATGGACAACAGAAAACAGATGTCAAAAACACAGTAGGGAAAAGGCAAGTTTCAGAAGGCTACACACTATGGGTTATTTTTATATAAGTGTGTTCTTAATTGTAAATTAAGGTTTTGTCTTTCACTATTACTTGTTATTATTCATCTTTCGCAAAATGGCAACACCAGCATTAACCAGTTCTGTGCAAGAAGGATATAAATACTGATTTCTTCTCATACAACAATCATTATTTCTATTGTGGTTCCGTGGCTGGGAATTGAACCCAGGGCATGGTGTTGAGAGCGCCGAAGCCTAGTTACTACACCACCAGGGAACCACCAAGACTTTTATTTTTTACAAGAATAAAGTCAAGTCCCTTGGCTCTTAGTCAGTAGCCCCTGGGGTTCATGCATATTTATTTTAGAAATGATACACATTCTGCAGGAAAGGGTTTACATTTGCTAAAGTCCTAAGGCTAGTGTTAACAAGCTAGTCGCCTTAGATTGCTCCGTTTTCTTGGATGGTTTTTCTTGGCCCAAGTGAAATTCAGAAAAACAAAAACAGAAACAAACAACGACACTTTGAGAGTGGTGGGTCATTTTTCCCTTATTGGTTAAATCCTATGTGGTAGTGAAATTCTCACTGATTGATTAATGGGCCAAGTGAAGTTTTTAAAAGAAAAGCTTGTAGCCAATCAAACACGTTCTACACTGGAAAGGAAGCTGAGACGGGGCCTCGTGAGCTCGGTGTGGGTGTGCCGGGAATTCTCCTCGGAGTCACAGTGTAATGTGGGCCAGGTGTGAGCTCTGTTCTCTTACCTTCGACCAAACCACCTTGTTTCATGAGCATCGTTGGAGATGGGGACCGATACGTCCAGAGACAGACAAGACAGAGAGACCCTAATTTAACTTTAAAATGCCCAAGAGGGACTAACACGATGGCTCTGCTCTTGCGTAGATGGACTTTGCACCTGGCGTTTCGGGGAGCCGACCCCTGTAACAGACCCCAGCCCCACCCTCGGCTCTGGCGGGGTCGCCATTCAGGATCGCCCCGTCTGACACGTCCGCCTGCACAGTGTGTAGGCCTGTCGGCACCAGCTCCCTCTGCCGTGCGTAAATCCAGACGTTTTTAAATTTTACTTTGGGAGTCAAGGCCGTTTCTTTTAGTGTTTTATTTGCATCTCCCCGTTGTCAATGATGCGTAGCGTCTCAGAAGTGTATTGGCCACCTTGGTTTCATCTTCTGTGAGTTGTAGCTTCATATACTTTCTCCATTGATTCGACCTTTTCTTATTGATTTGCAGTTCATTGATATTCCGAGGGAAAATCTTCTGACTACCGTATATATTACCAACTGTTCCTGCAGTCTTAGAGAGGCCTCTTACCTCTGTGTCCGGTGTCAGGTGAAATTGTTTTAATGTGGTGTTGTCAACCTTTCTCCTTGAGTCCTGTTCAAGAAATTCTTTCCTATGTCAAGGTCATAAAGACAGTCTTCTGTAATTTTTTCTGATGGTTTCAAGGAGCTTTGGTTTTTTTGGGTTTCTGGTTTGTTTTTTTTTCCTATCTATTTTCATTTTGGTCTCAAAAACATCTGGATCTCATTTTAGATAAGGATCTAATTTTTTCCCATATGGAAAGCCAATTTACATATGCCATTTACTAAATACCTAACATTTCCCCATAATATTTAGTTCCATTTCTATTATACATACGAGGTTTCTATATATTTGAGAGTTTATTTTGATATTTGTTATTTGCTCTAAAAATATAACTTCATAACTATGATTTATTCTTCAACTACGTACTATTTAGTAGTGTGTCTTTTAGTTGCACACGTTGGCTATTTCTAATTTCACCCTTATGTGGTATTAGGACATGGTCTGTACGATAGCTCTTTGGAGGATTTGTTGAAATTTCCTTTATGGACTAGTGAGTGGGGAGATTTTACAATTTTTCATGTGCACTTGAAAATTAGTTGAATGTGGTATTCAAAACATAACCTCACAGATACTGTGTGGTAATGTATGTCGTTCAAACCTTCTGTAGTCAAACTAGCTTACAAGTGGTTCAGACTATCAGTTTCTAAAGGGTAATTTAAAATATTCCACTTGGATGGTGAATTACAGAATTACTCCCTGTAATTCTGTCAGATTTTGCCTGATGTGTTTTGCACAATGAAGTTAGTTGGGCAGAAATCAAGATTTCTGTATCTTCTTTCTGAATCATTTACTTCATTACTAGACGGCGTGGGCCAATCTTCAGTGTATTTCGGTTTCGTTTCCGTTCGCCAGTTCCCCAGCTGTGAAGTCAGTCCCATGAGCTGGTTTCCTGTTTCCCTCAATGTGGCCGGTGGGTTCCACCATTTCTGACCTGTTTGGATGTTAACGTCTTGGCTGTGGGTCTTGGTTAATTACTTCAGTGTGGGATTTCCAGTTTCCTGTGCTTGATTCTGGTTTTCATCCATGGGCCTATGTAACCGGTAAGCTTCTTAGAATATTCTCAGCCTCAGTTCTCAGGTGCCATGTCAAGTCCCTCTTTCAAGCTCTTCGTGTCCCCAGTGTTATGCTAATAGAGCAACTTGAGCACCCAGAGTGGTCTGGACTGCCAGCAGAGATTCCCCTTTTCCACAGCCCCCCAACACTGGGTTCATATCTGCCTGGAACCCCTTGGCACCCACTCATCTGCAGTCTCTGGTCACCACTCTGTGAGCCTGTCATTTCCAGCTCCTGAGTTTTCGAGGAGCTCGTTTCAGTTTTAAGTTCAGCTATGTACTTTCAATTTTTTAAATGTAGTTTTATAATATTGTATTTCATCTTGGCTGTCTACATAACTCTGTGTGGGTGTGTGTGGGGGGTGTAGGGGAGGAGATGATAATTTCAAGTGAGTTCATCCTGCTGAATTAACCACATATACACAAATAAAGAGGAGCGGGTTATTTTTTTTTGCCTCTAATCTTAACAAAAAACATATCAGATGACAGTTTTCTTATTCAACCATTGATTATTCTTCTGGCCCTAGATTAATCTAAAATATGTAATTTGACATATATTTTAATAATATAACAAATATTAATGTAAATATTTTATATTTATGCATCTGACATCAATATATAAATGTAACATGTTTACATTTTATATAATTTTATGTAACATATAAACATGCTGAACATTAATAATAAAGTATATTTTATTTTAATAGCTATGTAGATCTCTCTAATATATTTTGCTCTTTGCTTTTTCTATAAAATTTGCATCCCCTTCAACAACATATGACACTGCAAGTTTTTCTGCATCTTTCCAGGACTGGTCATTATTGAGTGTTTCATTTCTGACAATCTTCTCAGTGGAATGTGGTTTCAGTGGGTATCGCCCTGACTGCCTTTGGGGCTAAGCGTCCTTTCAGAGAAATCATTTGGATGTCATCTGTGGTTTCTTGGCATCCTTTGCCCCTTCATGATTTTGTTTTTAATAAGTCGGTCACTCTTTGTGTGTGGTCAAATATGGATATTTTCTTTGATTATCTAGATTTCTTATTTAAGAAGTTGTTTCTCCTACATTATTCAGATATTAAATTGTTATCAAATAGATTCTTTGAACCTGAGTCTTTAAATATACATACAGATATGTACATAAACGTGTGCATGTGTATCTATGTTAAATAAATACATATGTGTACGTATGTCATGTGTAACTGTATCTATGTTAAATAAATACATATGTGTATGTATATGCGTGCATGTGTAAGTGTATCTATGTTGAAGAAATACATATGTGTACGTATATGCGTGCATGTGTGTCTATGTTAAATAAATACTTATGTGTACTATGTGTGTGCATGTGTATCTATGTTAAATAAATACATATGTGTACGTATGTGTGTTAAATAAATACATATGTGTACGTGTGTGCGTGCATGTGTGTGTCTATGTTAAAGAAATACATATGTGTACGCATGTGCATGCATGTGTGTGCATGTTAAATACATATGTGTACGTATATGCATGCATGTGTGTCTATGTTAAATAAATACATATGTGTATGTATGTGCGTGCGTGTGCATGCGTGTGTAAGTGTACTATGTTGTTAGGGGTCTTTTCCAGTCCCACAGCTGGTTATGTTGGCATCATTTATTTCTTATCGATGGGAAAGCTGCCTTTGACTAACAATACTTGCTTCTCTCAAAGTAAAGCATTATTTCACCTGAATGGAGTTAATTTTGCATCCTCTTCCCCCTCAGTCCACAATCTTTTTCCATCACAGAAACCTGGAGTCCCCTCATACTCTTCTCTCATTTTAGGCTCTGGCCCAAACCCCCAGGTCAGGAAGGGTCCTCGGAGTCAGATCCTCCAACGTCCCTAAGACCAGGTGGCTCACACTAACGGACATCACAGTTACCCGAAATTCTTCTCAGAACAGAAACTGCTGGGCCTCATGCCCAGGGCTTCTGATTGGCAGGCCTGGCGTAGCATCAGGCAATTTGAATTTCTAGTAACTTCTCACCTGACGGTGATGCTCATGGTTCAGGGGCCGCACTCAGAACCGTTAGCTTACAGAATGGCCCTTAAGTCCAGAGTCACCCCGAGAGCGGTCAGATCTGCCACCCCCGTCCCACCCCGGTTCCTTGGCTTTGGCCGCAGACAGAGCCCGCGGTCAGCGCCTCTCACAGGTGGGGTGGGAAGCGGCCTGACTGCCGCAGCGTCTGCAAGGGTAGTCCTCCAAGTGGTTGTTCTGAACGTCATCGCCTTGTCACTCCTGTCCCTTCCAGTTCCCGCTCCTAACGCGGCTTCTTGGCCGCTGCCTGTGGTGGAAGAGCTCAGACCTCCGTGGTCTCTCCTGAACCCGTGTCGGAACGTGCACTGTTGGCTCTGGCCCCCACGATCCACCTCATTCCAGCTGGTCTTCCTTAAACAATGTCTATTATTTGTATTTGAGACTTGGAGAAAAAATGATGATAGTTTAAACAACCAATAATTAGAGCCGCATGAATCTCCAAGGAAGCAAACACAAGGAGTCTCCATTAACCAGCACTCAAGCGACCGGCAAAAACAATCGAAGAAATAACAGGACATTTATCGGGCATGGGGGCCGGTCATCTGGGAGTCCCCTGCAGCATGTCCCCTGGCAGCCCACGATGGGCCTCGGTTACCTGCCCTGACAGTGGGACTGTCCCAGTAACCTGGGCTCGCGGTCAGGGTGACCCCGCAGAAGGAGGTGTGGCTCACCCTTGTGTCCTTTCCTTACTGGGGAGCAGACAGATAAGCTGGAAAAACCGCCCCCCGATTCAAAGCACGGAGGTCCTCCTGGCGGGTTCCCTGAATGGAGAAGGGAAGACAGTGTCCTCCCCACGGACGCAGATGGAGCCAAGACACCGAGAAGCCCACCTACATCTCCAGGAACGTCTCGGCCTTTCTGCCCCGCTGATGCCGGCCTCTCTGGAGTCCTGGCGTAGCTACCAGATTACACTTCCTTTAACTTTGCCACCACTTTGCAGCATGTCAGAAGGAAACGAACCTGAACTTGGGCTGAGCTCATCATCCTGAATTGGGGAGACCTGTCTTTCTAGCTGTAATTCCACGACAAAACGCTCATGGAGCTTGAGATAAATAACTGTTTCTTACTGCGCCTGACTTCATTTTTTTTCCTTCCGAAAAATTAGTCATTTGACATAGTTGGTTTAAAAATTATTTCTAATTCTAACGTTATAAGATGGAATGATATAGCTCCAGGTTTGACAAGGGAAATCTTGTAGCAACAATGAACTGTTCCTACATCATTATTCTCAGATTATGCATATGCCTCATTATAGTGATTTATTGTGCTCACACCATAATTTCTCAGCTCTCAGAAGAACAATCTATTTACCTGGTTTTTTATAAAAACATAAGAAAGAACAGAAATCACCCCAAACAGGACTGAGTGACTGAGAGAAAGACAGAGAACGAGAGAGAATCTCTGATCTTGAGATGTTATTCGTCAAACAAATGAGAAAAGAAATAATTGCAACTCACTGTATTTCAGTGTTACTGGATTTATTAAGGCGGGTATAGTGTTTTGTGGCGCATAGTTAAAATTGCTATATCCATGTCACACAGTACCAGGGTGACTGCCATCACCACGATGCGTTGTACTTTAAACCTCTCTTCTGTTTCCAGGGAGATGAACCGACTGGCGTGCAGATGCAGCCAGAGGCAGGCAGGTTTCTTTGTGTTTGAAGTACTTGGCCCAGGACTCCCCACACTTCTAAGCACACTCGCCTATGAATAGATACACCTCGTGAATACAAACTTACAAATACATAGACGAGGGCTGTCCAGAAACAATCCAGCCATAAATGCCTCTGTTTCTCATATCACGTGGCTGGATGCTTTGCGGACAGCCCTCGTGTACACACCTATAATACACACGTATAGACGACTGTATGAATGGCTGCATAGTTGAGGAACTTAGACAACCATTTCCACGAGAACCGTCTTCATCCCCCCGGAAGACGTGCGCATGCTCGGCTCGGGTGCTGTCTCGCACTCCTGGCTCTCCCTGACGGCGATTTTTGTTAAATTGTGTTTTCTGTAACGTGCAAAGTAGGGGATACATTTTGTACCATGGCAAACAAAGCATTTTCTCTTGAAAGTTAGTCACTCATTTTAAAAACGTTTTCTTTACGGTAAATAATGAACTGATACAGTAAGCAATTTGGGAATTAGCTCAGAATTAAAATTTAAAATAGTAATTAATGTTCATTCCCTTTGACGAGTATCCATGGTTGTTACTATGTAGGTGGCAGACACTTGGGCTGTATCTGTGGCTTTATTATTCCATTTCATTGAGCGACAGGTGGACAAGTAGGGTTGTGATGTCTTAGTTTGGGTCCCTGGGTAGCAGCCTCAGAGAGAGATTGACACGCAGCGAGTTTACTGGGTGACGGTCCTCGGGGCCCCTGCGAGGGAATCCGGTGGAAGCCCAGCGCCGTGTGCAGGCGGGGCCGGGAGAGTGCATTCCCGAACGAGGACTCAGCGGAGAGCGGGTCAGAGGCTGCCTGCTGGAAATGAGCCGAAGCAACACCAAAACCGAGAGACAGCTGAGGGATCGCTGGGGTCGGCCAGATCTCCCGGGCAGGCCAGCCAGGCGGACGTGGTCGCGGTCAGCCACAGACCGCCCGGCCGCTGCTGCCCCGAGCACACAGACAAGTCGTAAGTGAGGCTCTGAGGACACGTAGCAAGGTGAACGTGTACGCATCCCGGACGCTTCTGAGTCGGCCGGGCACCAGGAGCCTGCGGGCCGCCTGGAGCCTTCTTTAGCAGAGAGCCAATAAGGCGACTATTCCAGACGAAGCTGCCTCCCTGACCGTCACGGACAGATAAGAGGACTTGAACATGTGATCCGACCGCTGGGTCTCTATTTCAGCACACAGTAAGCAGTCACACCCTATTAGCTATTTTACAGGAAGGGACACATTTAAATGCACGTGCACCTCTCAGCACAGCGCCGGGGTATGACAAATAGATGCTCGATAATGAAGGTAATATGGTGGCACAGAAAGGCAGTGTGTGGCACATGTGGGCCGTCACAGGGCGGAAAACCACTGGACTCAGCAAATACTGGCTGGTAGGCACGCCGAGTAGTGTCCACCTGAGCCCCGCCGACACCGAGCTTAGAATCAAGGGAAGGAGAGAGACCAGAAAAAGTAAAAAAATCCCAACTGTGTAGCTGTAAGGGATGAAAACTGGAGGGAAGTCAGAGGGCTGAGGTGGGGGACACGGGAGAAAGGACCTCCTTTAAACCGGACGTCACGGACAACTTTGTCGAGGCCGTAACGTCTGAGCTGGACCTTTAACAGTGAGGAAAGCAATGGCGATGGGGTGGGGTGCAGAGCTGTCCGGGCAGCCCCCGGGGTTACTGTCCTAAGGAAGGGAGGACCCTGACGTGATCTGTCAGCGGACAGAAGGCTGGCACGACGGGGCGGCCGTGGAGAGGACGGCGCGACTTGGGAGAGGCTGGGGACAGGAGAACGGGTGAGGCCAAGTCCGTCCACGGCTCCGCAGGCCCCGGTGAGGCGTCTGGGTGGGGTTACGGGGACCACGGGACGTTATCGCAAGGACCTGATTGAGGTTGTCTGCTTTATGGGCACGAAGAAAAGCACGAAGACCAGCCAGGAAGCCATTCTAGCGGTCCGAGCTAGAGGTGACAGTGGTGCGTGGGTTGGGCATGGGTGGCAGTGGGTGACAAGTGAGGCGGACGGCACTGGGATGTGTGTCAGAGGCGGCCCCCGTGGGACACGCGCATGGGCGCCCGTGCACGCACACACACAGACACCGTCACATCGGCTACCAGAAGGGACGCAGAGTGACGATCACACCAAAACACACGTCACTTTTAGAAAGCTCGCACGTTGCTTTTGGTCTGTAGCCCAATGTATACAAGGCTGCTATGGAGGCTGACACGCTATTTACAAACGTCAGCCTGGAGTCAGGGTTACCCTGTAATTGAGGACAGATGAAAGGAAATGACGACATTTGGCCAGTTTTTTTTTTAAAAAACACCCCACGAAACTCTCAGGTTTTAATTGATACCATTTTGTCCGTGTGCTATTTCCAACGTAGCCAATGAGAAAGAAATCTTCCGGCTCAAGCACAACAGGACCCTGAGGCCTTGACGTTCAGGGCTCTCGGCCTCCAAGCTCGCGGCCGGGCGCGGGCAGGCACCCGGTGTTTCTGCTGGACATGAATCCCCAGCAGCCGAGCAGGCCAGAGAAGGCTGGCGGCGGACCGCAGCGGGGCCCCTCAGCCCCGAGGCATCGGTCATTTCCTGGTACAAAACGATCCGCCAAGGAGCACGTTTGCAAAGCATTGTGGGAATTAGGCGGCCAGACCCCCTTGCGAGGCTTTGAAATTTCACCCGTAAGAGCTGAACCACCTTTCTGACAACACTGGGATCACTCTCTGCCGGACTTGAACCCACACGGCCACTTTTGGCAGTGCTGTGATCTGGGTCACGATGCACAGGCGCCCCTGGGCTACTTAGGAGGTGACTCACTGGTGCTGTCGACGTAAGCCGTGCCCCTTTGCCAGGCCGTCCGACGGCCTAGCCTTTCTGGGCTCATTTGTGAGGTTTTCTAGAACTGTGGCCTGGGAGCCTCTGTGCACGCGTCTCCCTGAAGAACTCGCCATTCCTCGCGATCACAGCGCCGGGCTGCTGCTGGGCCACGACAGCCAACAGATGCCACCGATCGAGATCCATTTCGAACAATCGGGCCACGTGACCCAGGTGGCCATGAACCAGAGAGGCAGTTCCGAGCCAGTCACATATGCAGACCGAAGAAGACAGTGACTCTTTACCAGGATTTGAAATAACCTGAAAGCACGCACCCTCCGGGCTTGCTAGGCTCGCCGGCCCCTTGTCTCACTATCGGACACGATGGCTCACGCCTCACTCCTTCGAGTCACGTTGCTAAGGATGCCACTAAAATGCCTGTTTCTCAGGGACAAGTGTCTTTAGGTCCCTAGGTCCTCCCTGTACTGTACAACCAGCCCCACAAACAAACAAACAAAGAAACAAACCAACGAGCAAACGTGCCCGACACCCCTGGGCGGTCTGCAGACACCCTTCCAAACTCTAATCTACAGCGACTTGCTCTTTGCCATGATGCTTCGTTGTTCATCGCCTGACTTCAGGTTAACTCGTCCTTCTAGATCTGGGGTTTACCTGAGAGCAACTGTAGCGAGGCCTTCGTCACCCAGAAATAATGAGGACGAGTTACTCTTCGGAGATAGTAAGTAAGCTGGCCTCTCTCCGGCCACGAAGGACCAGGACCGTCTGTGACCAGCTGTAAGTTTGGGAATGCAGTACAGGAAGGAGAGTGGCTACGAATGACATGTCAGGGGCTCAGACACAGGCATGGGGCAGGCGGTGGGCGGGGGTAGGAGACCCGCCACCCTGGACTCGGGTCCGGGTGCGGCCACATGTCAGTGAAACAGCCACAGACACGGATCGCGGCGCGCAGGTGGAATTAGACGCGGGACTGCACGAACTGCAGAGGACGTGTCTACGGTTACGAGGTCACCCGCGAGGGGTAGTCTCCCCGGACGTCCCGGGCGTCCCCGCTCCTCGGGCCGTGGCCTGGCAGCCCCCCGCCAGGCCTTCCCGTCCTGCCTCGGGGCCGCGGTCATGAGAGCGGGTCACGCTCGGAGCTCGGGCTGCCTCTGGACGGAAAGAGGATGGCTTCGCTAAGGTGCCTCGGGACGCCTCGGCCACCCTCCCTCGTGGTCCCCTCACTCTCCAGGGCACTGGGAGTTTGGTTCTAGGGTGGGGACTTGTGTGGTTCTAATAGGAGCAAGCAGGGGAACCTGAACTCATCTCCTTGGTGGCGTGCATACGCCAGCTTAGCAAATGAGGGACCTGTGCTACTGGGATTCTCACGACGTCCCTGCCAACAAGCGGGACAGACGGAGGCTCAGGGTGAGCATGAGACACTGCACTTGACTGAGAAACCATGGTCACAGAGTACGCACCCCCACGCACGCGGCACGTGTGGCTTGTCCTTACGGTACACGGCCTCCCCCATCCCCGGGACTGCTCTGCCCACGCATGGGGGAGAGCTGCTTAGGGTGCTGCGTCCTGTTGGGGTACTCAGAGTCTGGTGGGAGGTGCCACCTACAAAAGGGAATTGTTTCGCCGTGTTGTGGGCACAATGACAAAGACACGAAAGTGTGGGGGCTGTGGGGGCCCTGGGGGAAGTGCTTTCCATCAACCGCTCTCTGAGGGAGGTGACAGGAGAACGTAACTCAGGTTCAAACCAAGCCAAACAAACCACCCTGTCCCCTTCTTCCCCCAGTCAAGGCTGGTAAGAGCACACAGAGAAGGGACCAGAGACCGTGGTGACGGTCGGTGGTGGTGACTGTGGTGGCAGTACAGCAGACTACGTGAACCAGAACTGAAGCAGCGAGCCAAACGGAGAGTCTGCGTGCACGTATCCGCCCCCAGCCCATCCCCAGGGAGTCTGCTGCGTCTGGGGACCAGATGGGGGCTGGGCGGGCTCAACGTCTAAGTCGTCTAAGTCGTTCGCGTTTTTCTCTTCAGTAATTAAATAAACGGACGTACGTCGGACCTCACAAAGGAGCCGTCTCTGAGCACATGTGGGACCTAAAGTTCTGCTCCCCACATGGCCCTCTGGGGCTGTTGGGCATCTTACCATCTTGGCGACGCTTAATGACAAGTCCACAAGACTCTCGGGAGCGTCCAGTCGCGGGGAGGAATGGAAGCCCACAGGCTCTGGGACGCGCCTACTGGACGCTGCTCGGCAGACTTCCTTCACAGGTGAGAATGAGGCTACATTTTACCTAGCTGCTTCCACTTTCCTAACCTGTCACACGTCGGCGAGGTAGGGAGAGAGGAGCGAGCGAAAGGGCTGGAATACTGGAGAAGGGTAGCGAGTCACTGCCCTAGACTGCAGGAATTCCCTCTCTTTAAAAAAGTAAAAACGCATCGTACACCTACGTATGAACAAATCCTCCTTCACCTGTTAGAGTCAAGGCTACAGGAAAGCAAAGCACTTAATAATTCATCTCCTACATCCCATCGCGTGTCTCAGGCACGTGATAGCCGTTGCTGTAACGATTTCCACTCGTATTGAACGTCACGCCCTAGAAAAGGTCTGTTACTAACGTACGTATTTACGTGGCTGCAGAAATGGATTCCTGCAACTCCGTGCGGGTGCATAAGGGGAGGGTCATTGTCCCGTCTTACAAACAGGCATTCCAAGGTCACAGAGCAAGTGTGGAACGTGACCTGGAGCCCAGGCCTCCTGACTCCAGCCGGTGGGCTTCCGCCTGCTCTCCGCTGCGGTGCGGAAAGCGACCCGTTTACATGGACCTGATCAGGTTATCGATGCTCATATGTTTATTCCTATGGAATAATTTGGAATTTTTCACGTGAGGGAAGCAACGTGCAGACCTCTTGGCTTAATGGCTTGCTTCGATGCTTTTGGGCTTGAGAATAAAATGAAACAGGAGGTGGAGAAAAGGTCTATTGGAATTCATTTGTTTCACTGTGACAATATGACGTGTTTTCAAGGAGAAAAATGCTCATGTTGTAATGACACAGAACAGTGATTTTTAAAGAATGACATGAGAGGATTAAGTAGATCATATTGTTTTTTAAGTTATCTAGGACCTATGGGTGGAATGGGGTTGACCCAAAAGGGCAATTCATTATTGCCAGAAGGCCAAGGAAACTTCTAGAAAATAATTTTAAAATATTTATACCCTGAGTTCCCCTAAATCCTGAAGAAAGGAAAAGGATTCATGAGTCATTTAGCAGGTTTGCAATGCTAACCATTAAGGTGTCTTTTCTTTGAATAAAATAAACGTGGACACAATTTGAGGGAGCATCTAAAAAAGTCCTTTAACATTAATTTCTCAGTTTTGAAGAGAACCACTACGGAGCTAATGGTTCCGCTGAACTGATACCTGGGAAGTAATCTCCACCCACGAGGCATGTGTTTCAGATGCAGAACCCTCCCAGAAAAGTGTGAAAGGTGTAATCGATGAAGCATCCGGAGTCGTATCTGTGTTCTCGTGCTGCTTTTGAGGGTAGCACAGTGACATACTTCCAGGCTGCAGCTTTTCACATTACCTGCAGCTTCAGAGAATGGGAGACACGGAAGGAGACAGTCACGCGGTGCGATGGCCTTTTATGCACGCATGTCAACGCACGCCAAGACAAGACGAAGCACCTCCAGCGCTCGGATGTTTAAATTGAAAATATGCATTTCAGAGCCAGGAGATACAAATGTTCGTTGCTATCGACCTTGACGGCCTGATGTTGCAGAAGCTTTGCTGAGACGGCGCGCACGAACCACGGGCGCCCCGGTGGGCGAAGGGAACACGTGCCGATCTCAGAAGGGGCGCGACCTGGGTGTCGTCGTTGCACCTCCAAGTGCAGCAGGTTTGCTAGGAATGCCCGGAGAGCCCCGGAATGTGAAATCATCACCTCCCGTTCCCGAACCCTCACCTCGGTTTTCTGCCCCATCGTGACGGATGACCACTTCGCGGAGACGCGTCCAGCCCGCCATCGTGAGGACACTCCCTGGGGACCTCCAGACGATCCTCATGCTCCGGTACAATCCGGACCTCCACCGGTTTCCATGCGACTGCAGAAGGGACACACAGAGCTACGCGCCCTCCTGTCAAGGTGGCTTCCTCCCCACACACCACCAAAGGCATGACCATCCTCTAGAACATTCCAGCATTAACGCCGTCGTGCCCCACGTCTGAATTTCCATCACACGGAAAGCCCAAGACACCAAGTCACCGCTTCGGGCTGCTGAGAACATGCTGTACCCGGCCTCCCCCGCCCCCCAACCCCGAGCAGCTCCTCCTCGCCCCCCGGGACACGTCGTCGCCAGCCAAGTCCCCTTCCCACTCACGGCGTGAGACCAGGCCTTCGTCCTCCCCCTCCCTCACGCGAACCTGCTCTCCCGTGAGCACGCCTAGACAGTCTTGTCAGTCGTGGTGGCTCTGTCTCTCAAGTCCCTCATCCTCCTGGGCCTGGAGCTATGGACTTCGGTCCTTTTCTCCTCTTCCCAAGCCCTGGCCTCTTCTGAAGTTGAAGCCGGCAGGCGACCCACTCCCCAGCGTTACCTAAGCAACACCCAGGCCCCTTCTCTTCATTTCTGGAAGGTTTTGTCCCATGATCCGCTCCATTACCGTTTTTGGCACCATTGTCGGTGACGTTAAGCATCACGCAGACCGTCCTGCCGATCTCCTGACCTTTGAGGTCCTTGTCCTTCCTTTCGGCTAGCCTGGCACCCTCTGCTTTGTATCAGGGGCCCACGCGCAACGTGAACCCGGACGCCGTCAGGCCTAGGAACGCCTCCGTGCGTAGCGTCACTGTCAAAGCCCCCGCACTCCAGTCCGCTCTCCGTGCGCGCCCCACGGCTGCTTCTACCCCCTTCCCGGACAATACTCGGACCCGTCTGAACCTTTCAGGCCTCTGCCACCCCACGCGGTTTCTCAGCGCAAATCCTCGGTTCCTTCCCGCAGACATCCGTGCTGCCGTCCATTCCCAGGCGTGCCCTCGGCTCACCCCTTCGGCTCCAAGGGCCCTTTCGTGGCGTTTTACGTGCTTTGCGACACTCGGTGCTGGTCACAGCGGACCCTCACCTGCTCTGCACCCACACGTGTCTGCAGGAAACCAGGCGCCAGTACCCCCTTAGGTAAGTGAGTGTGACCCTGCAATCGGAGCCCCGTTCTGCCCAGCAGTCCTTTGGGTGCCTCTCACAGATCGTCTCTGCGTCACCAGGTTCACTGTTTCATACGTTCTTTTCCGTTCGCAAGCACGCGAGGGCCATCAGGGAAAAGTCCGGCCCGGAACGCCTCTGTTCTCGTACCACGTGGCTGGATACAGGTCGACCACCCTCTTCTCTGAGCTAACAAACTCGCTTTGTCGTTCACTGAGGGCACAGAGTAACCAGAGGAGAGCAGTCGCACGCTTCCGCCACCCGGCGAGCCCATCTACATGTTTAGTGACAAGGTTGGACATGGCAGGGACCCTAGGACCAAGTCCTTACAGAGCACCGGGTTCCATCCTTTCTGCCTACAAGAAGGCATCGCTCCTGTGAGACGCACTCCTGCCCTTCATGGGACAAGTCAGCCCCCCATGGTCCCACTTACCTTGTTCATTCCCATCAGTAGATAAAGAGGTGTAATACCTCTCAATTTAAAAAAAAAAGATGATTTCCTTACTTTTCTCAACATCACCACTTACCTGAGAGCTCTCCCTGGCCCCTTCCGCCCTGTCCCTTTACCAATTATGCCCCTTTCATCTATTGTCTTCCGCTGCTGCTCGGCCTGTCCTTTGTCACCATCTCACGGAACAACCTGAATAGGCTCTTGCTCTCTTCATTCTCTAGCCCGGGCGCGAGTGCTGAGTGACCATTACAGGATGAATATATGCAGATTTCAAGAATTCAGTCTTTTATGGAATCTTTTTAAGGGTTAGCATCCTAAAGAACAGCTTCTATTATATCATATTTTTCAAAAACTTAAGAAGGCCACGCCCTGCTTATTGAAGAAAATCAGGATCTCCCGCTCTGCTAACAGAAGTGCATGATGATATTGAGTTACCGTATTTTGCCATGTATATGCGCACTTTTATGCCCAAATTTGTAAGGGAAAAAGAAGGATGTGAATTATACATGAGGTGTTATTAATGCCATTACCAAGAGTGCCAAAAATATGTCTACACATTTTAAGAGCTGTTATCTGTGTATCACATAAGTACTGATGGGAACCACTCTGAGCACCTCTCATCACTGCAGGAGTCAAACGTGACTTGTACTCATCTTTTCTTATCGGTATATATTGAGGATTACCATTTTAATATTGTTTTTTCCTTTCTTAAAATGTGTGTACATTGTTTTGGCACCCTCTGTGTACCAATGTTTGGGCCAAAAACATGGGTGTGCATTATACACAGAAGCACATTATACATGGGCGCGCATTATACACAGAAACACATTATACACAGGAGCGCATTCTGCATGGGAACACATTATACACGCCAGCACATTATACACGGGCACACATTATACACGGGAGCGCATTATACACGGGCATGCATTATACACGGGCGTGCATTATACACGGGCGTGCATTATTCACGGGAGCGCATTATACACGGGCACACATTATACACGGGCACACATTGTACACGGGAGCGCATTATTCACGGGAGCACATTATACACGGGAGCACATTATACACGAAGTGCGTTATACACAGGAGTGCATTATACACGGGAGCACTTTATACACGAAGTGCATTATACACGGGAGCGCATTATACACGGGAGTGCATTGTACACGGGCACGCATTATTCACGGGAGCGCATTATACACGGGAGCACATTATACACGAAGTGCATTATACACAGGAGCGCATTATATACGGGAGCGCATTATACACGAAGTGCATTATGCATGGGAGCGCATTATACACGGGAGCGCATTATACACGGGAGCGCATTATACACGGGAGTGCATTATACACAGAGCACATTCTGCGTGGGAGCACATTATATGCGGCAAAATTCAATGGCCTTTCTGAATTACTGACCACTTCCTTGGTATGTCCTGTGGACTCCCTCAGTTTCCTTTCTATATGACTATAAGAATTCCATTGATCTTTTTACAAAGTAAAATAAAATATAGATAGCAATGTAATAAACGTCCATATTCTTGCCACTCAGAGTGAAAATCAGTTAATAATCTACCATCTTTTACTACAGATGTTTTACTTGTCAGAAGGACAAGGAAAGGCATTGTGGAGAGAGTAACACCCCCTCTACTTGTATTCTTCCATCTCGCCCCCCACCAGAGGTCACCCCATCGTCTACATGTGTCTCTCATCTCCAGCCCACTGTTTTGTTTTTCACCTATAAAAATATATTAATATGTCTTTCCTCTTCTCTGGAATAGAATCAAAGGGTGGAGAGTATGAGGGCAGAACTTTGCACAAGTTTACCTGTCACATACACAAAGTACTCTATCCATCCTTTAAGGCCCACATCTAGTCCCACCTCCCCCTGTAGGACCTCCATGCCAAGGTATTCGGAAATCGTATTTATACCACATGCCATGTAAGTTTTATACAAACAGATGGTCGTGTGCCACTTAGTGACAGGAGTACGTTTTGAGAAATGCATCATTAGGCAATGTCAAGGTATGCGAACTGCTGTTCCACAAACCTAGATGGTCTAGCCTACCATTGTGCTTGTCCTCACATGTGCTAGACTTCAAGATGACTGTCAGTGCCGTGGGTTTGTTATTCCATGATCACACTAACATGTGAGGGACCCTCTGTGTTGCGAAGTTACAGTACTACAACGTCATTAGACAGTAGCAGTTTTTCAGCTCTATTACAACCATATGGGACCACTGTCACATATGCAGTCCATCATTGTCTGAAACATGGTTTTGTGGTTCATAACGATATACAAGGTATAACAATTAATTTCAGGAACTCATCCTAGAAAAAGTGCTACATACCTCATTGCTGAATATCACTATGGTCACCTTAGAAAGCTATGTACTGATGCCAGCACCTGGTCCACCCTTCAAAGCAATTTTGGAACTCTTTTTCTGGAATGACCATCAGAGCTGTCATCGTATGACCCTTGATATCCTGAATGTCATCAAAATGTCTTCCTTTCAATATTTTCTTTATCTTTAGGTAAAGAAACAAGTCACTGGGGGCCAGATCAGGTGAGTAAGGAGAGTGTTCCAATACAGTTATTTGAATTCTGACTAAAAGCTCCACAGACGGTGCCATGTGAGCTGGTGCATTGTGATGCAAGAGCCATGAGTTGTTGGTGAAAAGTTCAGTTTATTTTTGTTTAACTTTTTCATGCAGTCTCTTCAGCACTTTCAAATAGTAAACTTGGTTGTCTGTTCAGTTCATACAACTTCATAATGAACAACCCCTCTGATCAAAAAAAGGTTAGCAATGTTGTTTTGACTCTTGATTTGGATTGATGGAACTTTTTGGGTCATGGAGAATTGGCTGACTTCCATTGTATACTTTGTTATTCTATTTAAGGATCATATTGGTGCACCCATGTATCATCACCAGTAATAACAGGGCCCAAAACATCACCTTACTTCTCCAAAAAGTCTTGGAAAACTTCAACTCTCCTTTGCTTTTGTTCATCGGTTTTTGCACACACCTTTCAAATGACACAATTTTCAGTTAAGATTTTCCTAACTGTTTCTCTATCAATGTTTACTTGGTCTGCTATGCTTCTCACAGTCAGCCGATGATTTTGACACACAATTCCATGAATTTTTTGCAACATTTTTGTCAGTTCTGCTTGTTACTAGCTGCCCTGACCTCTCTTCGTCAGTGACACTTTCTCTCCCCTCAGAAAAGCATTTAATTCATTAGTACGCTGCCATTTTCTTCATGGCATTATCCCCATAAACTTGGACTAACATGTCCCTGATTTCACTTCCACTCTTGCCAAGTTTAACAAGAAATTTAATGTTTGTTCTTTGCTCTAATTCAAGCTCCGACATTCTCACAATGGCACACAAAAACATGCAACAATAATGAATGTCACTCAGCAAGACACTGCCACATGTTGACATGAACAGAGCTGTGAG
>PVJL010015688.1:0-23322 GCA_004026885.1 Lyroderma lyra | reverse complement strand
AATTATCCAAGCAAATAGTAACTAGAGAAAAGCAGGAGTTGCCATACGGTTGTCTGATGAAACAAACTTCAGGTTAAAAAAAAAAAAATTACAAGTGACAAAGATGGACATAGTGATAAAAGGCACAATACAAAAACAACAAGACTTCACACTAATTAAAATATATGCTCCCAACCTGGAAACACCAAAATATATATAAAGCAACTACTAACAGATCTGAAAGGAGAAACTGACAAAAGCACACTCATTGTGGGAGACTTAAACACCACCTTCACAGCCATGGAAAGATGATCTAAACAAAATAAATAAGGAGATATCCATTCTAAACAATACGTTACAGCAGTTTTACATAATTGACATTTACAGGACACGTCATCCAGCAAAAATATTATTCCGTCTTTTCTAGTGCACGTGGAACATTCTCAAGAATAGACCACAGGCTGGGACACAAAAGTAGCCTCAGAAAATTCAAAATCATACGCAGTGTATTCTCAAACCACAAAGTTCTGAAATTGGAGATTATCTGTAAAAGGAAAGCAGAAAAAAACACATATACATGGAGGTTAAACAAGATCTTATTTTAAAAAATGACTGGACAAAAGAACAAATAAAAGAAGAGATTAAAAAATATATAGAAACTAATGACAATGAAAATACAACATTTCAAAATTATTAAGACATAGCAAAAGCAGTAATAAGAGGAAAATTTATATCATTACAGGCTTCTCTTAAGAAACAAGAAAAATCAGAAATAAACATTTTAACATTCCATCTTAAAGAACTAGAGAAAGAAGAGTAGACAAAAGCCAAAGTCAGCAGAAGGAAAGAAATAAGAAAAATTAAAGCAGAGCTAAACCAATTAGAGAACAGAAGGGCAATAGAAAAACTTAATATTACGTAGAGCTGGTTCTTTGAGAAAGTCAACAAAATTGACAAACCACTGGCTAGACCAATCAAAGGACAAAAGGAAAGGACAAGAATATCCAAAATTAGAAAGGAAAGGGGGGAAATTACCACTGATACCACAGAAATACAAAAGATTGTAAGAAAATATTATGAAGGACTTTATGCTATTAAATTTACCAACCTAGAAAAAATAGACAAGTTTCTAGAAACTTATAGCCTACCTAGACTGAACCAAGAAGAACTGGATAATCTCAATAGACCAATTAATAGCAAAGAGATTGAAATGACTATCCATAATCTCCCTAGAGGCAAAAGCCCCAGACCAGATGGTCTACCAATGAGTTCTATCAAGCATTCAAAGAAGTAACATCTATCCTCCTCAGACTCTTCCGAAAAATTGAAGAGGAAGCAATAGTTCCTAATTCATTCTATGAGGCCAACATTACCCTAATGCCAAAGTCTAGTAAAAACAACAGAAAAAAAGAAAACTATAGACCAATATCTCTGATGAACACACATGCAAAAACCCTAAACAAAATATTGGCAAACAGAATACAACAATGCATCAAAAAGATTATACATCATGATCAAGTGAGATTCATCCCGGGAGCACAAGGATGGTTCAACATATGAAAATCACTCAATGTGATATACCACATAAACAGAATAAAAGATAAGGACTATATGGTCATATCAATTGATGCAGAAAAAGCTTTCGACAAGATATAACATCCGTTTATGATCAAAACACTGAATAAAATGGGTATAGAAGAAAAGTATCTCAACATAATAAAGGTCATATATGACAAACCCTCAGTATCATACTGAATGGGGAAAAGCTGAAGCTCATTCCCCTAAAATCAGGAACAAGACAGGGATGCCCCCTGGCACCACTGCTATTTAATATAGTACTGGAAGTTCTAGCCACAGCAATCAGGCAAGAGAAAGAAATAAAAATATCCAAATTGGGAAAGAAATGGTCAAATTGTCACTATTTACAAGAGGACATAATCCTTTACACAAAAAATTCCAAAGATTCCACCAGGAAACTATTAGAAACAATAAATAAATAAGTACAGTAAAGTCACAGGATACAAAATCAATGTACAAAAATCAACAGCATTCCTATATCCAAACAAGGAATCTTCAGAAAAAGAAATGAGGGAATCATTTTCTTTTGCTATCACAACAAGAACAATGAAATACCTGGGAATTAACTTAACAAAGAATAAGACAGAGTTATACACAGAAAACTATAAGACACTTTTGAAAGAAATTGAAGCAGACACAAAGAATTGGAAAAATATTCCCTGTTCATGGATAGGAAGACTTAACATTGTTAAAATGGCCATTTTGCCCAAAGCAATCTACAGATTTAATGCAATACCTATCAAAATCCCTCAATCATACTTTCATAAAATAGATAAAAGAATTATCAGATTTATATGGAACCATAAAAGACCTCGAATTGCCAAAGCAATACTACATAAAGAGAATAAGGCTGGTGGTATTACACTCCCAATTTCAATTATATTATAAAGCATGAATAATCAAAACAGCTTGGGACTGGCAAAAAAACAAAAACATAAACCAATGGAAAAGAACTGAAAACCCAGAAATAACCCACAAATTTATGGACAAATAATTTTTGATAAAGGAGCAAAAAATATGCAATGGGGAAAAGACAGCCTCTTCAGTAGGTGGTGCTGGGAAAGCTGGAAAAACATATGCAGAAGAACAAATCTGAGCTTTGAACTCTCACCATATACAAAAGTTACCTCAAAATGGATTAAAGATCTTCACATAAGGCCCGAAATAATAAACTGTATAGAAGAAAACATCAGTACTAAACTTATAGACCTAGGGTTCAAGGAAGACTTCATGAACCTGACCTCAACTGCAAGGGAAGTAAAAGCGAAAATAAATAAATGGGACTATATCAAATTAAAAAGCTTCTGCATGGCAAAAGAAACCATCAACAAAGCAAAGAGCCAACTGAATGGGAGAAAATATTTGCGTACAATTCATCTGATAAGGGTCTAATATCTAACCTATATAAAGAACTAATACAACTTAACAAAAAAACAAACAACCCAATTAAAAAGTGGGCAGAGGAACTAAACAGACATGTCTCTCACAAAGAAATACAAATGGCCAGCAGACATATGAAAAAATGCTCATCCTTACTAGCTATCAAGGAGATGCAAATCAAAACCACAGTGAGATACCACCTCACACCTGTTAGAATGGCTGTTATCAACAAGACAAGGAATAGCAAGTGCTGGAGAGGTTGTGGAGAAAAAGGAACTCTCGCACACTGCTGGTGGGAATGCAAGCTGGTACAACCACTACTGACAATAGTGTAGAGGTTCCTCAGAAAATTGGGAATGGAGTTTCCACATGACCCAGCTTCTAGGTATCTATGCAAAAAACTTGAAAACCTTAGTCTGCAAAGACTTATGTACCCCAATGTTCATCACAGCACTGCTCACAATGGCCAAAACATGAAAATAACCAAAGTGCCCTTCAATAGATGACTGGTTAAAGAAGCTGTGGCACATATACACAATGGAATATTACTCAGCTATAAGAAAAGTTGAAATACTGCCATTTGCGACAAAATGGATGGACTTAGAGATCATCATGCTGAGCATAATAAGCCAGACAGAAAAATCCAAGAACCATATGACTTCACTCATATGCAGAATATAAAACTGAAAGCAACAAAGAAAAAACAAACAAACAAACATAAAACTCACGGACAAGGTGGGAGAGGGTAGGAGAAGAGAGAGGGGGTGGGAGAGAAGGAAAGAGGAGTCAAATATATGATGATGGAAAGAGAGCTCACACTGGGTGGTGAACATATATAATGCAACAAATATCTGATGCACTGTAGAATTGTACACCTGGAACTATTCAACTCTTGATAACCAATGTCACCCCAATAAGCCTAACAATAAAAATATTTTTATTAAAAAAGAAAAGAAAGCAGATTAGTGGTTGCCTAAGTACTAGGGTAAAGGGAGGTGGTAAGGAAGGAAGGTTATTATAAGGACACATGAGAAAATGTTAGGGGTAATTGAAAATAAATTATCTTAATTGTAGTGATAATTTCAATGGTAAATACATTTGTCAAAATTAATCAAATTGTATACTTTAAATTTTTGCAGTTTATAATCTGTCTAAGTATACCCTAACAAAGCTATACTATAAAAGCCCCAACTACAAATACCATTTTTTTAAAGTGAGAGAAGATAGTATTAATTACATTCTACTCCAAACACCCTAAATATCTGTTTAATTTTACAAATCATTAGAGTTCATGTAGTTGCTCAAACAAATAACACAAAAACTCATAGACACAGACAACAGTTTAGTGGCTACCAACGGGAAAGAAGGGAGAGGAAAGGTAGAAAAGGGTAAAGAGGATCAAATATATGGTGACAGATGGAGAAGTCACTTTGGGTGGTGAACACCCAATGCAATATACAGTAGAATGATACACTTAAAACATTACAATTTTAGTACCCAATATCACCCTGAAAAATTTAATGAAAAAATAATAAAATAAAATAAATTGAATTGTTTCTTACTTAAATGGAGGTATTTTTCAAATCTGTTAAACCAACTAGCAACACACACCAAATTCTCTACAAGGAAAAACTGGGTCAACCATTAAATTGAATTAGCTTGGTGTAAAGAGCTAAGATCTTTGGTTGGCTATTAAGTGGATCTCTCACTCCAATTTTCAATCATTTGGTTCTAAGGGTAAAATCCAATAACTGCTTCAAAATTTTTTCAAAGTCAACATCTATGTGAAATACTCATTTTACCTAATTTTCAAAAATATAACAAATGAAATACTTCCTTTTTACCATGACAGTAACAGTTATATCAACATTGTTGCCATTTTTATGGGCTGTCCCAGCTTTTTTAGCTTTATAAGGTGTCTTTCCAATAATCCTATTCATAGTATCTGCATTTTAAATTCAATTATTCTAGGAATGCTTTATTTTTCTTTTTGTTGGGTCCTGTTCAATAGTATCTCTTGAATTTTATAAACCCAAGATGAAAGCAATTAAAAGGCATAATCACATTCCTTAAATGATTGGTTATGATTGATTATTTCTTCTTTATTATTTAAGCAGCAGCTATCTAGATATTCTGACCTATTTTAAAATAATATAAAGTAAAAATCCAGGTAGTAGAAATCATATTTTGATAAATTATAAACTGTCATTCTCATTCATCTTCAGTTTGCTTAAACTTTTCTATTCTCTGCAATTTGGCACTTCTGGCATTGACCCTAAACACAAAAGTTCAGGTCACTGGATTTCCATTAAAAGAGGAAAAGGGAAACTCATTGCTTAATAATGTTTGATAGCCCACAAATACAATCAAGATATATAGATACACTCCAAAAAATATATCAAAAACTTAAAAGATGCTAATACCTTGTGCCACCTTAAGAAAAAAAATCAAATATGTAAATATATGTAATATCTGATATTAAAATTTCATTTAAAAAATACTTGCTTTGGTAAGAGAGAAAGAAAAGGACAAAATAAAAGAAATTAAAGGAGGTAAAGTAGCAGCTTAAACCGATAATTCATTATAGCCCAGTGCCTGGAAAATAGTAAGTACTAAATAAACATCTGTTGAATATATATGTACATGAGTGAACAAGCCTGATTTCACTATCATTTCATCATCTATCTTCACTTTAGTTTACTAGCCTCACATCCATAGTATGGCTTTTTATTACCTCTTGAACAGCAAAATGCAAATTTTGGGAGTTCTCTAAATACCTAAGGGATAAATTATGGTCAATTAAGCTATTTTGGTTAGTATAGAAAACAGGGAATGAATTCATATAATAAAAATTCACAATATCAAGGATAAGACTGTTAGATTGAAAAAAAAAAAAAAAGAAAATCCTAGTTTAGTTACTTTAGGGTCCATTGTAAGAAGTGCCATCATTTTAGGCGTAAAAAGTTTTACGTGTAGCAACTAGAGAGTAACCAGGATGAATCTATAGGCTATTCTACAAAATATTGAAATTGACTATATTTTCATGTATATAAAATAATTAATCAATTAACTGCAGCTTGGTAAGGATACTTTTGTTGGTATATTTAGGCAAATTACTATCATGAAGAAGTAAAAATTATAATTTATTCAGTTACATAAACTAGTATTTTTTAAGTGCTTAAAAGATATAAACCGTTTCTTCTCAAAATAATGTAAACTTTTCTCTGAAGCTGTATAAATACTATATTCTTGGCAAGTTATTTTTCCATAGCTAGTAGAAAGATAACATTTGGCTCAGTTTCTGTCTAAATTAACACAAATTTTGAGTTATAATGAGATCATAGCAAATATGATAAAACTATGTTTGAACTTCATTACACAGCCTAAGGATTTGGATGTTTGTTTACCTCGGACTTTAAAATACTTCATGTGGTTTGCCACGGCCTCTGTAATACTTTCATCTGGGCAGATTTTTACTCCATTAGGAAGCAGAGTAGATCGCCGCCCTCTGAGCAACCACTGTCTCTCAGCTTCTCTGTGGTCCAGAGGTCGCCTCTTTTCTGTAGACAGAGAAGGGTCTGCGGATTCTGAGTCAGTCAGGAGGAAAGAAACTTTACTCTTCAGCTTTTGGATTTCTTCTGAAGATAAGTAGGTTTGTGCTACAAAGTGAAAGCATAAACAAGCCTTCTGATAATAAATGAAGATACAGTATGAAAGGTAACAAAGAAAGAAAAACTGACATTTGTGCCACATTTGGATTTTGAAGTGAATCTCAGATTGTAGACATGCGTATCTAAGAAGGAGTGAAACATTCTTTTTTCCATTTAATTCCTACTCCTCTATTTCAAGATTGCTAATTATTGAAATAAAGAGTCCATCTAATTTCAATACAAGAAATAATGGAAGTAAGGTTTGATCCAGGAGTTACTAATAAGAGGAAAACCAAAATTCTTGGAGATTTTAAGTTTAAATGAAACAATATCAAAGATTGAGTAGATTTTGATTCAATTTCTTACAGCAGTCACATCAAATACATTTTTTAAGAGAGAATATAATACACATATAAAGAAATATAAAAACAATATAGATTTTTAAATACCTGTTAATGATGAAAGGTTTTCTTCTATCAGGACAAATATCAAAATGCCCAAAGGAATCTTTCCAAAATGAGGAAACATAATCACTTGGCCAAAACCAACAGAATAAGGAGAGGTCAAATTGAGTACCCAAAGCCCTGAAACTTCCACTAACAAATTGTTACAGGAAAAGTCTAACACTTAAAAGTTTATGTTTAAGAATTGACAAACATTCCAAAACCATTATAAATGAGCTTAAATAAAAGTAGTGTCCTTTTGAAGTACCTCTCACTTCTTTTCTGAAATAACCAGCATGCTGTGAAAGCTAGAGAGATAAGCTAATTAGAACAGATGGGGAGAGACAGTTTCTTTATTCTAATCTAGCCACTTAAGCTCTTTACTGACACTCTCCTTGCCTTTAATAAGCAGTTCATTTAAAAATAATGTTTCATACATAATTCACCAAGTTTTACAATTTTTCTTAATCTATTAGTCAATCTGGGTTCTTCTAAGACCTCTAAGTTTGTAAGCATGAAATGCCCAGACTGATGATACCTATTTAATTCAAAAGTACAGAGCTACTACATACAAAACTAGTTTCCTTGGAGCTGTTTCCCTTTGTAATAAACTTACTGTCCTTAAATTTCTCTCCTTGATTAAAAAAAAAAAAAAAAAGGAAAGTCTTTCACTATAACCACTTACTATGTCTCCTTCCTTATCTATAAAATGGGATGGAAGCATTAAAGCTAACTCATGATAAAGCTGTTGTGAGGATTGAATCAGGTAGTACACAGAAAATGCTTATATTAGTGCATGGTGCATAGTAAGTACATAATATAAATGATAGCTATGTCATAATAACTTTGATGCTTAATTTACTATTAAACATGAGTCCCAGTGTGTTTATTGATAGGTGGAACTCTTGATCAATAAAGGATAGCCTTTACCACAACAGAATCAGGTAAAATTCTTTGTATTAAAACAGTCGTTTTTATCAAATAAACTTAGTAGAAAGCAATTAAGTTAGTTAAAATCCTTGTGGAAGCTAGGATTTACTATCCAATAGCAATAAATTTGTATTTTATGTCATGCACCTCTGGAGAAGTTCTCTTAAAAAAATGTTTTGTAAAGATCTAAAGCACATTTCTCTTGAAAATCTTGACCTAATTGTTAGCTAGATCATCCTTGAGCTTTTCCTAAAGCATAGAGTTTAATGCTTTAGGAAAAGCTCAATTATACTTTTTCAATACAGCCTCATACAAACCACATTCATTTTCAGCCTTTATATAAGCTAACAAATAATCATTAAATGTGCAACATGTGCAAACTGTTGGTAAGACTTTTATTTGCCAAACTTTATTGCTGAGGAACTGGTTTACTCACCAAAGAAATTGGGTATGATAATGTCTGCTTACAATTATATCACAAGGTTCCTGGGAAAAATTAGGAAATAGGAAAATTCTTTGTAAACTAATGTATACTCTTTGTCTTTTATTACAAGTGTTCATCAAGTTTCAAGAGGTTTCAAACTTTGGAATTCTTTTGTTCAAGCTCCAGAATAGAATAAATTTTCCCCAATTTAATTACTTAAGTATTTAAAAACTTTAACAATGTTTATTATATTACTTTCTATAAAATATAGTTTATGAGATTTCAGAAACCTGTACTCAAACAAACAATAGTATGAAAACTTCAGCTAGGTTCATTTGCTTCTACATAGGTTTATAATTTTGTAAATTCATTTTAACTTGACATTTAATGTAATTATAATTTTAACTGCAGCTTTTTTAGAATAATTACATCTAATATATAAAGCAATAGGTGATGAATACCATAAGGTTGTGCCATGGGAACCCAGAAACAAGAATAATTCCTATTGGAAAAGTAAAAGTGGGTTATTAGAGAAGACAACATTTCAGTTAGACCTTGAATGGCTTGGAGGAGGACCTTTCAGTGGGCAGAGGAGCTGGTGGTTGGTAGGAGTGAGTGGGAGTTAGGAAACTCTGGTCATGACCAAGAAGATGGAAAAATATACTGCTTGTACAGAAAATAGAAAAGTAATTGCTAGGGCAGGAACAGAAACATAGGGTAAATAGGTTGAGTATGAAGGCTAAAAAGGTAGGTGTAGATTATGAAATACCTTGTGTGTCTTAGCAAGAATTTTGGATTTTTCCTATAGATGAAAAGATCATCTAATGTTCAATTACTAAGGAAATATATGCCTTAAGTTTTTATTTATGAAGATTCTTTTTAGGAAATATTTCAAAAATCTCATCTGATGGTCCGTGAACCTTATTATGCTTCAAAAAATGTCCCCAAAATTATAAGCAGGTAAGAAACTAAACATAAAACTGTGCTTTAGAAATAACAAGTACCAGGTTCCTTCATCCATACTTTAATACCAAATCAGTTGAGAATCATTTATTGACTCAGCAAAATTTTCTGTGTTTACTATATACTACTAACATACTAAATACAGGAAATGCAAAACATTTCAGTCTTTTAGGAGTTTGTAGTCTAAAGGCAAAAACATGTATATAAATAATGAAATAAACTTTATAAGAGGAATATAAACAAATTGTTATGGGTGAGGGGAGCGAATGAATTATTCTGTGTGGGGCTGGTAACATTTGAGCCAGATTTTGGAAAAATTAACATTTACAAGAAGTAGTGAAAGGTCGTTTTAGGAAGAAGGATGTACAATTCCTGAGGTGTGAAGGTACAACATTGTAATGCTTGTTCCATACAACCACCACTTACCACCTTGGAGTCAAAGTGACAGTCACAGTCACAGGACAATAGTCATAACCTAGCTCATTTACTTCATATTAGAAAACAGCTTAGAATACAGTGTTACCATAATAGTATCCAGCACATCTTCAACTGGAGTCCTTACAGGGCTTCTAACCCTGATTTCTCCAGCCTGAAAAGTGATGCATTCAGTTATAAGCAGAGACAACACTACCATAAGGAAGTCTCATCCACACAGAACAATGTCTTTTAACAGCCCCGGGCAAAGTTTCCAAATTTCCAAATTTCCGAAAGTACAAGTGCAGTTATGAGATTCTACAGATGGAAGCAGGGCCTATGTTTTCCAGAAAAGTTTTATACAGTCTGGTCAAGCAGGCCTTCAGAATATACATGTCCACTCACAGTTCTCCCAGTTCAGACACGGTTGATAATCAATGGTCTTTTTCCCATTTAAAAAAATGTTGAATACAGCTGACATTTCACATTTATTTTAGCTCAGTACATTTCCATGGAAAAAGCATTAAAAGAAAGAAAACCCAAGACAATTTCTTATGAATAAAGAGCTCGAGCTTCATGGTAAGCCAAAAGTAATTAAAGTATAAATTAATGATTTTATGACTAAAAAGTAAGGACAGTGGAAAGATGAGGATAGAATATAGGTTGAAACCAGATTAGAAAGGGTTCCCTCTGTATGATGAGTCTATACCTATTTCCCCCCAATGTAAAAAAGAAGCTAATTTTAAGAGTTATTAAACTTTTTCTAAGTCCTAGTTAAATGATTGAATATAACTTTTTTTAAAAAAGCAATCTTTTTCTTTTCATCCCAAGACTTGTGAATTAAAAATAATGTTATTTTCTCTAGGAAGGCTTTTTCCCCGTCCACTGAAAACTCTCTTACTATAATACCTCTCTATCACCTCTCACTACCATATATGCATGTGCGTGAGTGCGTGCACATACACACATATACCCCCCTAGGCTGAACTCCCTCTTGTGTTCCCAAAGAAACTCTACAAGTATGACTGTTTTTACCAGAGAATATTAAGGCTGGTCCTATGTCCACTTTTCCCATTAGACTATAAATGATTCTAGAATAAAAGTTGTTATTGATTTTATTGTACCTAGCAAATTGCCTGCTTATAGTAGATACTTCAAAAATATTCCCTGAACTGACATTAACTATATGCTTGTTAAAATAGGAAGGAAAGTTAATCTAAGCATCAGTTACATGATATGTACTGGCTATCACACAATTCAAAACTTATTTCTAAGTAAGGCTCTCATTTCTTAAGAAAGAAATTACACCTCAATTTAATGAGTTGGAAGCATGTTTAATATAAAATGTTGATATTACCAGAGCATTATTTCCACATGAATTTAGGAAAATGAATTTTAAACAATCTTCAAAATTTCATAAAGGACAATGATATCTTTGAAAATCATACAAACAAAAAAGTTAAGAAATTACAGATGTATTATATATATGTATTTGCTTTCCTAAAATTAGATGTACAAAATAATTAACAATCACCTAAAACAATCCCCACCCACACACACATAAATTGGGAATGAAATATGTAATTATAAGCATCTTTATAAGAAATCTCCAAAAGACATATATCTTTAACAACATAAAAATGGTGACAAGATTAACAAAAGTTTAAGAACACTGAGGCTTAAAATGACAATCTCATTTCACATGATTTTGAAATATAATATTCCTATGTTTAGCTTTACCTTAAATTGCCTTGGCTTCACTGCTTTATATACACTTACAATGTAAATCCAAGAAATGCTTGAAATAGCAGATTAAAATGATATTCTTAAAAAAATTCTTATTTGAGAAAATACGTTATAATTGTCCGCTCAAAATATTCCTGAAAACATCAGAGGGTTGTGAAATATTTATATAATACTACCATCATCACATGAATTCAGAAGTTACCTGAACATTTAATAAAAAAATTAAGCTCCGTGGGGATTATAGGTCTCTAAAAACTATAATTTAAAGATATAAAAGCAATGAGAGCAATCTGGCTTTGCAGATGAATACTGGGTAAGAGCTATAAAATTATATATTTAATTCTAACAATAAATAAGACTTTGAGGGTATTTTTTAAATTAAAGTTATGAGGAGAGCAATTTTACCTTCTATACTTATATAAACTGTGTATATATATTCTGGGATAATGTAGGAGTCAATATATGAGTATAGCTATAAACTAAGTTGGGCAACATACATGATTTTTAAAAACCTATTTTGAATAGTTAAACTTTTTGTTCCAAATTTTACCCTGAATAAATGAACTAAATTCTCAGATCCCCACATATGACATGAAAAAATGGAAAGAAAAATCACAGCAGAGTAATGGTTCCATGTAGCAACTGAGAAAAAAAGCTGCACTTTGACAGACTGAATTTTTATCATCTTCCTAACATGTCTTCTTTTACACTATACAGAAGGGATGCCGTAAATGGCATTTTCTGAAGCTTTGATACTAAATTCTTTAAAAAAAAAATACACAGTATTCATACTGCATGCTTGAGCTGCAAAGAATAGAATCACATACAATATAATGTGACTTGTCAACAAATTTGACAAGCACTGGGGCTGGCACCAGGGAGGACCTTACTCCTGCTCAACTCCCAGTTATGTGGAAGTACAGATCACATAGTTTTATTATCTACAAAAACATTCCCACATTACATATGCTATTGCATAATCCAAGCATATTTAATCAGAAAAATATCAAATATTTATGAAATTTTAATTCTATCTAGTAAGTTTATGTATATTACTCCCATTTCCACTCCATGAAATCCCAGCAATTCTAATAATACATCATATATTTTAAATATATAAAACTACTGAACGTTGGTTTGTTTTCTGTGAGCTGGCTAACACAAATGCTGGTAAGCAGCTTTCCAGTAATCGTATAGAATATCTGTGTCATGTCTGTACAGATTAACTAGCTACTGCTGCCCTTCTGTTGCTGTAAATGAAGTTTCAAAATGAGCTCTCGAATATCTTCCCGTTTGGTCTTTATTACATGACGAGGAAACCATTTCTCCAAATGAATTGGAAGTTCAAAGTTAACAATAGGATTCTAAAGAGAAAAAAGAAAAAATGCAATCATTTTAGCGGTATAATTCAATTTGTTTCAATTTCATTTTTACAAAAAATGAGAAATCGCTAACTTTATTTAAATAGCAGCTTTACTGAGATATTATTCATATACTGAACAATTCACCTAAAATATTCAATTGAATGGTTTTCAGTATGTTCGGAATTGTGCAACCTTCACCACAATCAATTTTAGAACATTTTTATTAAATTGCTAATTTTTGAATATCCAAATGAAATACTGTTTTGTTACAATGGCACTTAAGTGAATAGTGCCAACAAAATTAATAAATAATGACTCAGCACAATGCAGAAGTCAGGTTGGTTTGAATACAATTTTTTCCAACATGTTAATATTTTGAATCTATTTAAACAAAGAGAAAGCCTTAACAGTAAATGACGACTCAGATAAATAGAAAATCCTGCAGAAGTGCCTTCTTTTAGTGCAAGAAATAGCCAATTTTATGACTTCAAAGACTGTTGTATTTTCCATCATATTAAGCTTAACCAGAAAGTTGCAAGTTGCTACTGCCAAGACTTTTCCCCATGTTTAAAAAAATAAATAACTGCTGAAGAAGACTACCCCTAGGTCATGTTTATAAATTTGATGAAACTATTAGAATACAGATGAAGAAGGAATTACAAATTTCAGGGTATAATGATGAAAGGATGAACTGACTGTGATTCTAGGAGCAAATGTCAGGGGAGATTTAATTATACAACTATTTTTATTGGAATTAATATTGTTGCTAGGGCTTAGTTATAAGTTCCACAGGTTTTGAGTGGTCTACCCCAAATCTGTTTTTTTTTTAATACCATAAGCTCAGTTATATTAATGCATAAATTTGTAAAACATAAGGTTTAGTTTTTTAAGTTCTTCTTCTACCCTCAGGAATCTTAAACAGTGCTGCAACCTATATTATTATAGAAATCTATTCTACTAACAGAGACTAGACTTCTATAAGTAGAATTACATAACGGTCTCAGAATATGTTATGTAATAAGGCACTCTGAATAATCTAAAATCAAAATCACATCTCTTTGGAAAGCGTATTATAAGACCAGAACGGTCACCCTATAATGAAATTTCAATGCAGAATAAAAAAAGGAAAAAAAAAAACAACAAAACAACATTTAATGGTTTCCATAATATGTATCATATTCTACTATATATCATTCCTCTCCAATTATACCAAAAGTTGTAACTGCATACTATAACCCTCATGCTGTGAAAGTACCTTTAAGGATTTTCCAAGCAAGCATCCAAGGGGGGATTTAAAGAAACCCGGAATTCATTTATAAAAAATTGTGTATTTATTCTTGTATGTTCAAACTTCAGTTACTTCCCGTTTGATGCAATATATCTATCAAGATGCTTTTTCCACTGCTCAAAACAGTTTTGAACTCACTGATTTTGAAGCCTTTTAGCGCTTCTATTGTTCTTTTGTTTCACCTCTTCCACATCAACAAAACATTCCCCTTTGAGGACTTTTTCATCCAGGGAAACAAAAAAGTCGCTGAGGGTGAGATCAGGTGAATAGGGAGGGTGGGGTGTGGGGGTCATGCTGTTTTTGGTCAAAAACTGCTGAACACTCAGCACAGTGTGGATGGATGTGCTGTCATGCTGTACTTTGTTCATGTAAATTGCCCATCGTGAAATGGGCAATGGCGTTGAAATAGTCTCCAAAAAAATTCACTGAAGCCAAACACAGCCTCTCACAACTAGAACACTCACCTAGCCCAGAAGACTGTACTACAAGGGGCCTGCTCCTATACTTATCTTCATAAATAATACTGGTTAATGACTGAAGTAATGAGCTGACAGTTCAAAAAGCAATGAGTTGCTGTTATTTAAAATTTCTTCTTAAATATTGCTACTGTTCCTATAGAGTCTCTAATGATCTAGAAAATAATACCCATGCTTGCCATAGTACTTATTAGCTTATGGTTTTCTGAGCTACTTGAATACATGAGTCTTTCAGTTCTGAAAATTTCTCTTCAAATTTCTGTCTGCTTATTTCCCCCTCTACTACCACCACCACATAATCTTTCTGGAACTCCAATTACATGTAAATTAGACTTTTTGACTATACCACACTTGTCTCTTATGTTTTGTTCTCTTATTTACATTCTTTTTCTCCATGAGCAAATTGGATACTTTCTATTGTCTATTTTTGAAGTTCATTAATCCTGTCTTCTGCTGTATCCACCCTGCTATGAAACCTATCCAATAAGATCTTAATTTCAGATATATCATTATACATTTTCAACTCTAGAATGCTCACTTGGTTTTTTTTAGTAGATTCCATGTCTACATCCAATTTGTTCATCTTTTATTGTTTTCTCTAATATATTAACCAAATCATTTTAAAGCTCTTACCTGCCTACTGCAGTATCTGGATTATCTATGGTTCCATTTGTTTTGGGTTTTTTCTTTCTTGATTACCTATTACATTTCCTGCTCTTTTGCTTTCCTAGTAATTTGCGATTATACGAATTATAACTGAATAAAAAACTTATTTATACCATTACATACCTTAAAGAAACTTTCCACATATTGCAGTAAATATACTCCACAATCACTGCTATTATCTTGTTTAGGAACTTTAGGGCACAGGTCCACCATGTTTGTTTTGCTGAATTCACGATGAGTTTTTCGTTTAACTTCCCACTCTACCTCTAAATACCTTAAATAATCAAAAAGTAGAATGACTTCAGTAGAAATCCCTTTGGTAGAATGGAACACTTTCACCAAAGTAACCTTTGCTGCTAGATGTGCTGCCTCAAGACAAATTTCCAAAGACTGAACTTCAACAGTAGAAATTACAAAATGTTCAGCTTCAGGAGTCCTACCTTCTCAGTTTCAAACTAAAAGCTAGACTTTTTTGAACTCAACTTTCATAACTTAAAAACATGAAGTCATTTATATTACAAAGTAAACTAACAAAATTTTAAAACTTCAGCTGCTAATTTATCTAGATCCTGTAGTAAATACCAAAATTAGGCACACACACATACACACACACACAATAAAGGATATAAGTTATTTTTGCTAAATTGTTACTTTTGATAACCACTAATATTTGTAATGTTCCTTTGTAAAATTATGCTTTCTGTTCAATTACGAATAAATTCCAAATTTACTTCTATAATCCTTGAAAAATAATGACACTTGAATATTAACACAATAGGGGATATTTATTATTGAGTATATAGGCCTCATCTAAACATAATAAAATATAATTCTGATATAGTGTTTTTGGTAATTCTTAAGGTAGTTTCAAAATTAATGAGATTTTTAGGTAACAGATTGAAGAGTAAAACTGTCATTACTTACTCTCGTAAATTCTGAACTGTGTTTTGTATAGAAGCAGCTTTCAAGGAGTCTAGTATGAGAATGCATGGCCTATGAAGAGCAGAAGAAGAAATTAAGACGTCACATATTTGTATGTGAAGTAAATCTAAAAATCTGAAAAAACTATTATTATAGCATGTACCTACCTTTTACACATTTTCTTTGGTACTGACATAGTTGTCTCAGTATTCTGAAATAACATGAATTTTTATGACTTTGTAATTAAAGCTGAATTGAATAAATTAATATTCAATTATTCTTTAAAATTAAAAGTTCAAATAAGCTTTTCATCTGAAGTGAGCTAATCTCATTTTTCAAAATTCCTTATTTATTTTCTTACACTAGTAAAGCAATAGTTTATACAGTTTAACATGTGGCCTCAAGAAGTTATAAACCTTTAATATGTCCTAAAAAACAACATGGAACTTCAGTTACTTCCATTCAGATTTATCATCTTAAGCAAAGACAAACAAGTAAATTTAACCTGTGCTTACATACATTCTCTACTTCAATATATGATGTCGGTAGAGACACATTTCTTCCCTCTGAAGGACAAGAAGCAGAATACTAATGTGCATTAAGAAAGTTGGGTGTTTTGTTGATAAATTTGAGAAACAATAGAGCAAATATGAACAGATTTCTTTAAAGAAGAACTTCACAGTATCTTTATTCTTCTAATGTAACTGTGAATCTCTAAGACAGGAATAACAAACAGGTATATCCAACTTAAGCGACCTTGGAATGCTTTTTTATCATAAACTGCATCTTAGAATAAGTGTTCTGAGGAACTCAATTTGGGAAAGCCAGCTGTAGAAGCAAGAGGGAACTCCCCTACCCTGTCACTGTGACAGCAGAAAAGGATACCGCTTTCCTTCTGCCCAACCTATAACCAGTGATAGTAAAGACATAGGCCTGTGCCAGGGAGGCTGCTGCTATCTGTATGTACAAAAAAGTCATTAAATGGCTGCCTTAATCAATTAAGACACCCAATCTCAACCATGCATACCAGTTTGGAGGCCCACATAAAGAAAAGTTATCACTATCTTAGCCTCAGAAGTAATATGGGTTGACCTTGAGTTTACTTTGAATAATTTTTATCAATTTACAACAATGAAAATACAATACAAAATGTGCTTGCTTAGCTTATTAATTACACTAAGTTCAAGAAACTGCTGACATAAGGAACAATAAAAGTAAATAAGACCCACAAACATTAGAAAAGTAGTCAACCAAGATGATCAGATAAACTACTAAATAAGCAAACCGAGGGAGTTAAAGTAACAAGCTTAACAGATGAAGTTTGTTCTCTTTCCTACTCCCACAAAATACATCCAAGAATCATAAAGCAGCAAAATTTAATTACGGGCCACCAATATCCATAATAGCCCACCTACCTATGCCCTATTTTACAGATTCGTGAGTTTTCTCTCCTTCACTTGTATAAATAACACACTTACTTGAGAATCCACTGTACCCAAGGATAGTGCTGAAGTAGTTTGCAGATCATTATCTAGTTAAAAATAACAAAGCACTATTGAGTCTTTAAGTCTAATACAAATATTCAGATAAGTTTAAATTTTAATTTGTAAGCACACATACCTAAAAATCTATTTAATTCTTTCCATAGTTCATGTTATAAATAAAATTCACTCAATAAAACCAACATGGTCAGTTATTATCAGACAACATATAAACCCCAGAACCAAAACTTGAAATAACCAGTTAACTGGGCTAGTTTCCTATAAAAACACAATCTTCAAAGATGGATCACTAATCAAAATGTCTGCTGCTGTTTTTAGAATGGAGGATTGTTAATTTGCCTAGTAATGATTCTAACCTATGATCACAGAATGTTGCATAAGTATACTTCTGAAGCAGAGGGTGATTACAGAAATGGAAAATAATCAGTTGCTTTATCAGATTTTTTTTTCCTCCTCCCTAGGTTTTGGTCAGAATTAACAGTAATGGCTATTATTAATTCTGCTTGCTGCTAAGGCTACAGCTATAAAAAATGCAATTTTGTTTTTTCTTCCTCAAAGAAAATAGTCTTATTTGTTTGCTTAATTAAGATTTGGGTTGTAACATGATAAAAACCATGGAAGAATTGTAAGAGACCAAATATTACTTAGCCAAGTAACTCATGTCACCAAGAATTGTGTTATTTTATATTAAGAAAAAAGGGGGAATCTCAAGCTATGCCTGAAGATCCATGGCACGGATTCTTAGTCATGTAAGCAAGATTATTTCATAAAAAATATTATGATAAAACTTGCTGTAACAGTATAACTTAAGAACTACATTTTGTCTACACGTGAGACTGGGTGGGCATCTACCATGAAAATTTCAGACTTATTCTTCTAATCACTTTAATGATAAAAATTACTATCTTTTAAAGTCAGTGTTCCCTATAATCACTTCACTGTTGTCATCATTATTAAAAACACCATCTACATGAAGATTATCACCTATGTTTTTGTTGTCATGTTGGGATTGCTGAGCCTGGGATTGCTGGGATACGGTTTGTGGAAAATCTTCATACACAGCTTCTTCTAACCATGGAAAACAAATAACTGCAAGATACCAGTGAGACCTATTGAAAAAGAAATACAAGCTTAATAGTACAAAATCTAAACAATGTAGAAGAATATGTTCTAGAGCTACAGCTAAGAGAGTAGGTATGAAAAACTATATTAATTTTAAAGAAATCCATTGTATCATCCAATATAATATAGAACCCACATTCTAAAATGAATTAATTAAATAAGTAGTAAGACAACTGAAGGCAAAATCTGAGTAATTTAAACATATTTACTTTCATAGTTGGTGTCTCCTGTTGAGGATCTATCTACCTTATTAAGTAGACAAACAGACTCACAGAATGTTTTTCTATTAGTGCTAAAAAGTTTATTCTCTTAAATATTTGAAGATTCATCCTAAAATCTTTCAATCTTTTACTTAGAAAATCTTTTCTTGAGTTCAAAAAATAATTCAAAGGCTCAGTCATTACAGTCTTGTGGTCATTTGTCATTTTGTCTTTTTTCACTATATTTATAATATTACAACTGTCAAAACAAAATCCAAGATAGATAACTCATTGTTTTAGCTCTTTAGAAAAAAAAAATTTAAATAATACCTGGAATTTATGTACCCATACTTTTAATGATTATTAATCTGAAAATGCCCCAAATACTTTTTTCTGTACTCTCTCCAACTCTGTTTTAAGTAATCTGAAATACTCACGACTCATTTACGGGCACAAAGATGTAATCTTTATTAAAGATGTTTATGTGACGAGTCCATGTTCTTACTCTTTTATGTCTTCTTTGTGCCATTCTAGGAACATGAAAGATAGATATATTTGGTATATAAAAAATTTTAAATTTAAAATAAGGACTTCAAGAGTCACTTTTTTTTTATATTCTGAGAAATGTGAGGTTTAGTTTCTTTAATCATCCTCTTCAAGATACATAATACAAATATAAAATACTACAGAATTATCTCCTTTTATTAACTCCTAGTTCTTACATCTGATCATTATTTTTAAAAATAACAATAGAAGAAAGGCAATAATTTATAAAATTATTTTGTAGTTTCCAAAAGTGGCACAGTAACTGAATATAAACAGTTATATCGATTTATTCTGTTTAGTTCTACCTGGGCATGATAAAAAAATATTATTGTTAAACCTTAACAGAATTGTCTAAATGTTATATCTGTGATAGGGGACGTATTTTAAAACTTAGTGGAAGAGGAGGAAAGAGGCAGATATCTTTAGATTTTTAAAGATTAAACACCTCCCTTCATGTCACATGTAAGAAAACTACAGGACAATGAGTTAAGCATATCCACCACTTGTCCATCTTTCATTTTGTTTCTTCAACAAATATTTATTAAGTTCCTAAGAACAAATTATGAGAAAATCATTTATACTGCTCTAAAGGAATTTATTTAAAAGTGAGGGCAGAAAAAAAAACTACAACAAATAACTAAAATATAAATGTCATAAAAAATTATGTCACAGCATCTAGGAAAGCCACCTTTATAAAAGGGTTGGTTCTGGTTCACACCCACAAAAAAAAAAAAAAAAAAAGTTTCTTTTCCTTATGTCATCAGGGAAGTTAAGGAAGGAAGAAATCAAACCAAGTTTGGACATCAAAAAAAAAAAAATTTAGGAAGGGAATGGCATTTAATTGTGGTATAAAGGCAGTGGTATAGGACTAAAATGATTTGTTTACTTTCCTATGTAAAAAGAGGCCCTTCAAGGTCCTTCAGTCCTCTGAAGGGTCTCTTTTTATGCAGGAAATTAAACAAACCATTGAGTTCTTACATATTCATATACCAAGTGATACAGACATCTTTGCCTCATCCCTGTTCATCTGATTACCTAACCAACCTCATAGGGGAAGACATTAGGAGTGAGATGGGATCTAGAATGAGCTAAAAGATGACAGAAATTAGACATTATGTGGTAGATTAACTTCATAAAATAATCAGGAGTCAAATATTTACTGAATTTCCTTATTTCAAAATGACCCAACCATTACAAGGTTATAAACAATTACTTTCAATTAGTGCATATTCTGTTTTCCATTTGAGAATCTTAAGAATAGACACCTGGTTTTCTTTTGTTTTGTTATGGTGGTGTTTGGCAGATTTCCCAATTATGCTCATTTTATTTGATGGGGACGATATTAGACATAGGATAGGGCAAAGAAAATAGGAGTGAATATGGGAGCCACAATTTAAAAAACAGTTTCTTATTTTCAGTTCCTAACTGTGTAGAAAATCCTCAATTAAATGTCTAACTGTTCTCTCCACTTTCAATAATCCACACTATTTGCATTATCTTTTACTTTGAGTTCCTAGTATTCTAAGCACTGACCAAAACACACTTGGGATAGAGTAGAAACTCAGATTAGAGAGATAAAGTCCCTGACCTCATGGAGCGTGTAATTTGGGATGAGAAACAGAAAATTAATAAGCAAACAAATAAAATGATTAGAAACTGTGTTGTGAAATAAATAGAAGTGCCAAGAGAAAAAATTTCAGTCAGGAAATGGGAAAGAGCTTAGCATGCATGCAAACTAAAAGGACGTAGGTTGAGCTGAACTACACGGTGAGGGGGAGAATGTTGTGAGATGAGTTTGGAGAGAGAGAGAGACAAGTCAGATTTTGCAGGATCTCATAAACTGTAGTAATGAGTCCGTGTATCGTTTAGTCCACCATTTCCAAACACTAGTAGTTTGAGCCTTTTGTAGGGAATTTATTGGCCATTAAAGTTTATGACCCTGGCCACTTCAGCTTCTTAGTTATCTTTCCTTTTTTAACTGATATGCAGGAATTTTTTTATCTGAATATACTAATTATATACATATCAGACCAAGGATTCATATGAGTATTTGCATGTGCATGCAAATATACGGGTGTATACACATATACTTATCTTACCAACTTATTTCAGAATATAACTCATGTAAACTTTGTTTTGTATTACTTTTATACATGATCAGGCACATAGTATCTGTATTTTTTAATTTTTAAAAATTTTTTAAAACTTTTGAAAATATAACAGAATCTACCTACTTTCATTTCCTCAGTTTCTAGGTGGGTTTTCCAAATTCATAATCTCTACAATGACTAATAATCTTAAAACAAAATGTGGGATTAAATGTGTGGTACCAAAAACTAATATCTATATATGTAAAATAAAACAGGAGAACATCAGAAATGTTAAATATCAAATTTAATAAATATTCCCCTTCCAGATATCCCTCTTCATTAACCCTAATTATCAAAAATATTTTCAAATTGTGATTTTTTTCCTTCATTGATCCTGGTAGGTTTTGTCCACCAGCATAACTTTCAAACCTTTAAAGATACTCAAAATATAATTGACCACACACTGCATTTTGTCTAGGACAGGTCCAGTACACCCATGTTGCCCAGTGTAGCTAATAATAGAGCCTCTGTTTATTCTCTCAACTGTCCCTATTTGGACCATGGATTATATAATCACAATAGTGGGAGTATAAACAATAGTAAGAGCTTGAACTTGGAAAGCTATATCTAACTTCGGATAACTTATCTAATATCTTTAACCTTCAATTAATAAAGACAGTGGCACTTATATTAAAGACTATTGTAGAATCAAAATAGTTTCCGTTCACTGTCTTGGTTCCAAGAAGGCTTCCAATAAATATTAATACTCTCCCAATTCCTATCCTCTTTCTCCAACAATACAAAAAATTCACATAATTTATCCATTTAATCATCATTTTACTTGCTTATTACTCCTATTATTTTAAAGAAATGAAACAAACTTTCACAGCCATTTTTAAAGGCAGCCCCATACGATGAAAACAACTCTGGACTAGAGGTTAAAAGATAGATTTAAGTACCAACCAACTCTGTCACTCACTATTTTTCCTTAATCAATTTATTTAATCTTTATTGACTTGCTTTATCATCTGAAAATTTGGGGTATACATGACCTACATTATCTAAAGACACTATTATGAGAGAAAATAACGTACAAAAATGTACCTTGTAAATTAGAAAGTGGTAGACAAATGTTTACACTATTTTTAAAATAAAAACTTCATTTTATCATGGATCTACCATATAGATTATCACACAAATTGTTAAGGATGGGGACAGGGGTGAAATGGCTCCAAGCTACAACAGCTATTCAAGTTATTGCTATTAAGAAATAAAAATAACTCCTTCCTCCTTTTCCCCTATCCATATAGGTTTTAGCATTAATCAAAAAATACTTGGACAGAAATTCAGCTAAATTGTAAAAGCAAATGTGGTATTTTGTATAATGTTACATCATTTTAATTAAACATAGTAGCCTCTCCATTAACTGGAATTCAAACAACCAGCACTCTCATGCAAACAACAAAATTTTTTTGATGGTTGCTTGAGACTTTCTCTGTGGCTTGAGAGTGCCAGTTGCTTAAGTTTCAGTTAACAGACAGTCTAGTTAAATTTATCTCACACCTACTAATCCCCATGGATGCTGGTTAACTGAAAGTCTACTGTAGTAGTATGTTGATGAGGATTCAACCAAAAAAAAA
>PVJL010015687.1:0-23431 GCA_004026885.1 Lyroderma lyra | reverse complement strand
CCTGGCCTGAGACAGCAGGGTCGCCTTTGCAGCAGGCTGGGAACAGGAACTGCAGCCCTGTGTAGGTCTCCAGGGGGCTTAGAGCTGGGGTGTTATCTTTGCAGTTCAGAGTCCTCGCTCAGCCCTTCTACCACTCAAAAGTTCCAGAGGCTGGCTCCCAAACTCCTTCTGTCCCCAGCTCCCCAGTCTCTCTCCCCTCTCCCAAACTGTGCAGCTCCGAATAGCCAGCAGGTATCACGTCCCACGTGGTCCATCTCTGCTCCCTTCCCTCTCCCCGACTCGCCCCTTTCTCGCCAGCCTTCAGGTGTTTATTTGCGATTTATGGATTTCTTAACAGCCGGTTTGTCACTCAGGGTCCTCTTTCTTGGCTCCTGGACGGCCGTTCAATTGTGTTTTCTGGGAGAGGCTTTAGGAACCTCCTCTCCAGTCGCCATCTTGTCTTCTCTCCTCAAGATATTTTTGATATTGGCTAACAATTTGTGGGTGAGTAAAGAAAACCCTTAATGACCCTGGATCTTGGACCCTTTTTAAAGAAGAAAAGAAAGGGTTCTGAGGGGATAAAGTGGAAGTAAAGATGATATATGGAGTCACTCTGAGATCTAACAGAACAGAGGGAGAGGAAAGGAGTCTCACACCCATACAAAAAGATACCCAAGGTGTGTTCTGGGCTTCTGATTCTTCTGGCCAAGAATCATTAGTTTTCATAAACATCTTCTCAGGGTCTCCAAAAAACTCAAAACGGGGCCTAACAGCATGTGTAGATTTGCCTAGGACAAGCTGCAGCTGCCAATTGTACCTGCCAATTGCATCACATGCTGCAAGTTAGGTACCCTAAGAAGGTAGAGTTCTCAAGAGAGGAAGAGAAGAAACAGTGAGAAAGAAAGTTCCCTGTGTGTCCTGCATGCCTGCAGTTCCAGGAGTTTTTCCTCCTTCTATTGATGAGACAAAAGCACAAGGAAGGCAGAAAAAGAGATCAACTGGAAGTTTCCTACAGAAGTCTTGAAGATGGCAATAGACCAGTGGGAATAAAATATCAAGTATCCAGAGAGACATGCCATTCAAACATAGAACTGAGAGTTGCTTGGATTTGTCTTGAGCCTGGCAGGTCCTAATTGATCTGTTTAAAGACCAGGTTATCTTGACAGTGGAGTCTTCAAGCATTAGATGCCCTAGTGGCTTTTAACTGTTTGACCTGTACCTGGGGAAGATGGCAAACACAAGAGACAGAGAGAGTACAGAAGAGTGAGTTAGCGCTTTTGGGATTCCCCCAAGAAAGGAGGCTTGCCTCCTTACTAATTTGCTGTCATTGACAAGGTTTTGAAGTAAGGCAGGTTTTGGTGGTGGTGAACCCAGTTTAAAAAACACACGTGGGAAACACATACACACACACATGCACACGCGCATGCACACGCACACACACACACAGACACACACACACACACACACACACACACACACACACACACGGAGCCAACATGCGGGGACCATAAACAATCTAGTGGGTAAGCCACTTTATTGTGCACCTGGGACTTTATATACACACTCAAACAAGAGTAGCATTTTGCCACATCTGCCCAATAGCGGTTGTTTGGGTTTCTATGGTTACATAAGCCAGTACATGCACAGTAAATGTCAGCCCCAGGAATTCTTAGCCCTGAATATGTACTGATTATGGCAAGGTCAAACTTGGGCTTTAAGCAAGCCTAGCTTTAACTCTTTACTGTGGGCTTGGCTTTAACTCTTTGGGGACTGACACTTGCCAAATATGTTACTGGAGATTGGGGCCCTTCTCTGTGTGGTGTCCCTGTTCTTGGTATCATGAGTAAAGATGGTACATATACACAATGGAATATTACTCAGCTGTAAGAAAAGATGAAATATTGCCATTTGCAACAAAATCGATGGACCTGGAGATCATCATGCTAAGTGAAATAAGCCAGACAGAAAAAACAAAGAACTGCATGATTTCACTCATATGCGGAATATAAAACTGAAAGCAAAGAAAAAAAGAAATGAACAAACAAATAACCTATGGACACAATCAATAGTTTAATGTTTATTTGGGGATGAATGGGTTAGGGAGGGGAAAAAGGGGAGGGGGTGGGAGAGGATGGGGGAAGCTAAATATAAGGTGATGGAAAGAGAAGTCACATTAGGTGGTGAACTTATTATACATCAAGTTGACAATGCACTGTAGAATTGTATGCCTGAAACCTATGTAATCCTTGCTAACAGATGTCACCCCAATAAGTCTAACAATAAAAATGAATTTAAAAAAAAGAATTGAATTAGACACACACCTAAGCATAGATTTGAAATAAAGGGGAAGTTTGTTAAAAGGAAAATATGGTGAAACAAAGAGAAAGTTTATTGAGAAAATACAAGAGAAATTATAGGCACTAGGAAAGACAAGTCTCTACCTAGGAAAATGCAAGCATTTTGTCTGCTTTCAGCAAAATGTCTGGCACCAGCAAACTCCCCGGGTGCAGGTGCCAAACCCACTTTGCTTGCATAGTCACATCAATGAGTTCATCGTGCAAAAGAATGAAAGAACTCATAATAAGTCATAAGGGATAACAAACATCCCTTTTAACAATGTAACCTTGTCCATCCTCCAGGGTAGTGCACTTCCATGTGAGGGGGCCATTGCCCAGTCTCCCAAGGGGTTATCTGTAAGCTACTCTCTGAACCTTTTCCTCAAGTGGCCAACAAAGCCACCCATCTTATATAAGGAACATGTATAGTCCAATGCCATGTCCAAGGAAACCATTGTTTCTAGGCTAGACAAGTAGAGGCTAACAAGAAGTTTCTTTGTCACCTGAAGCTAGGTTTTGCAATTAATTTTTGGTTTGTATCTGCAATTGAATAGGGGCTGCTCCTTGGTGCAGGAGTGCCTCTATTGAGGCCAACTTATTTCATATGCTCTGTTTCTTTAGTCTGTAGCACAATATACGGTCATTTTGTCCATCCCACCAGGGACTGGGTTGCTCAGAAGTAGCAGAAGCCAAGTTTGTGCAATCCACTGTATCACTCAATAGTTCCTGCTGCTTGTGGATGGTAAGAATTATGAAATTTTTATTCTATCCCCATGGTCTTAACCCATTTATGTACTTGGGTGCCAGTAAAATGAGTGTTGTTTTCACTTTCAATAAACAACAGGTGACCATACTCAGCACAGAGGTGCTCCAGTACGTGTAGTACTGTGCATTGATCTGGCCAATGTGCTGGACATGTAGTCAAAGCCTGTATCAATATCAAAACCAGTCATAGTGTACTGATACCCTTCTGAGTTTGGCAGTGGACCTATTAATGTCCATCTGTCACTGAGTCAGAGGAACTCAACTCCACACAACCTGCCCATCTGAAGCCACCAGACTTCAGGGATGTTCCTTAGGACAGACAACACATTGCTTGAAAGCTACAAGCACATCAGCATAAGCAATACGCAAGTTCAATGACTTTACTGTTGCCCACATAGTCTTTTGTCTTGCATTAAGGAGGTACCAGTATAACCATTGTGCCACATCTCTGGCAGAAGCAGTCTCTAACCATCTCACTTTTGCCAAGGTATTTGTCTCATCATTGCCTGGATGGGCCAAAGGAACATATCCTGTGATGCAATATACTGTAACCTGTTTTTGATGTCATAGGATCCATAGGTCTTTCCACATGGCTTGACCTCACAGTGGTCAGTACATCATCATCCAGTAGTTCAGCAGCCAAGTGGTGATCCAAAGCATCAAGCCTCTCAGTCCCCAGAAGGTTAAAGCAAAGCCCGCTGTAAAGAATTATAGCCAGGCCCACTGTAAATGGTTAAAGCCTGGTTCAGTGACCAGACTTGACCTTGGTATAATCAGTCCATGTCTGGGGTTAAGGAATTCCTGGGGCTGACATTTACTGTGCATGTACTGCCTTATGTAACTATGAAAACCCAAACAACTGCTACTGGGCAGATGCGGCAATATGCCACTTTTGTTTGAATACATATATATAGTCCCAGGTGCGCAATAAAGTATCTTGCTTGCTTGCTGGTGTGTTTATCATCCCCCATGTCGGTTTCGCATGTGTTCTTTCAATTGGGTATACCACCGCCAGAACCTGCCCTGCCTGAAAACTTTGGCAATGACATTTGGCGTAGTCCACAAGATGAAGTAAGGACTACCCCCAGCGCCTCTGAGGGTCCCTGGTAAAAGAAATGTGGCCTCCCACATTCCTATGGTACCCAGTGACTATGTATCTGGCCACATGGACAGCTCCAGAAGACTGGGATGAGATTAGGTCAACACCTGAGGATATCAAGAAGGCCCTGGAATCTATGGAGCCAAATGTTCTGCTGGCAAACCGAAGGTGACCAGCTGGGTAGTCTGGATGTTTCTGGCAGTGTTGTGGCACACCTGCTTGGAGATGCAGGAGCAAGCTCAACAGGTACGCCAGTTGCAGTGCTGAAAGGAAACACTTGAAGAGTGCCTTGAGACTGCTGAACATATGCTCCAGGTCTCGGAGGAGTCTGTACAGTCCTCCAGGGTAGGTAGCCTGATATCTATATTGCAGGCTCACCCCTTAGTGCAATGGAAGGTCAAGCTGCAACAGCAAATTGAGCCAGGGGTTCAGCCGCAGGGCACCCCCCAAGCCAGGCAGCATGTGACAAGGACTGCATACTCATCCGCTGAATTATGGGAACTGACGAAGCAGGTACAGCAAAGGACTGGGGAAATGGTACCAGACTGGCTATTGAGATTATGGGACGAGGGGCAGAAGGAACAGAGTTGTCCCCTGATAAAATGTCCTAACTGGCCTCAATTACAGTACTCTTCTCCTTGAGGCAAAAACTACAAAATATTGCCCACACTAACCATAATGCAGGGATACATTCCCTGATCAATTGGTTAATGACAGCATCCTGAACAGTTTGGGCAGATGCTGGTATATTGCCTGAGACTGTGAGCAACTGGCCCACATATTCGGACTTAATGCAAATCATACGGGATATGGGCATGCAGCAGATGATGTTTCGGGTATGCTACAATAGTCCTGATGAGGAAGTTTTCATGACTAGGATGAAGGACCTCATCCTAGCATCAGGATCCCCAGGAACTTTTGGGACTATGGCGGTTCTTCTGGCTCTATAGGTAGATAGGCGAGTGCATGAAGTAACAGCTACCCTAGATCGATTGGGGGATGTGGAAGTGAAGCCAAAGAAAAAAAGGTGGTCAGGTGAGGCCGCTACAAGGCCCCAAGGGACCCCCACTCAAAGGACGCCTGAAGAATAAAGGGGCTCAAAAGGGTGGCATTCAGCCAGCAGTGAGAGTGAGCCAAAAGCTGATGTGGTTTGATCAATTAGCTGCGGGAGTAGGCGCAGAGAAAATAGAGCATCAACCTACAGGAGTGCTGCTGGCTCTGTGGAAGTAGCTGAAACTTCAGCAGCAGTTTACTCCCCTGCCAGTTGTTACACTCCCAGTTCAGGAATTGAGAATGACTGATTTTTGCCCAGACCATGGTTCTAGCCAAGGTACCTGGCTGAGGGGAGACCCAGGGGACTAGAGGCCACATGTTAAACTTACTATTTACTGGTTCCCCTGTAATGTGCAGCGGGTACCAGCCCTTTTGGACACAGGAGCCAATAGCACTTTGCTGTATGGAAATCTGGATCACTTTAATGGTCTTATGGCCACCATGGAGGGTTATGGATGCTGGATGATATGGGTTAAACAAGCAGTTGTGACCCTGAGCACAGGGCAATTACCCCCACAAGACTATACAGTCTATGTCACCCTTATTGCAGAATATATTCTAGGGGTGGATGTGCTACAAGGACTGGCAATCTCAACAATAATGGGAGAATTTCGCCTGCATACACGAGTGGTAAAGACTATTGTTCGGGGGCATCCCCATCATGCCCCCTTGGTATTGTCCCAGGCTATCCATGTCGTGCATACAAAGCGATACCACAGCTACCAGGAGGGCAGGAAGAGATTGGTCGTACCATTCTCAAGCTTGAAAAAGCCCAGATAAGCTGCCCAACACATAGCCCTTACCATTCTCCTGTATAGCCAATGAAAAAGCCTGCTGGCTGCTGGCAAATGACTGTAGACTATCGGGAGCTGAACAGAGTGACGCCCATGTTGCATGCAGCAGTGCCCAATGTTATATCTTAAGGACAAACTCACTCATCAACTTGGACAGTATCACTATGTTGTGAATTTGGCAAATGACTTTTTCTCCATAGATATAGTGCTGCAGAGTCAACAGCAGTTCACCTTCATGTGGGAAGGACAAAAATGGACTTTCCTTGTGCTTCCCCAGGAATATCTGCACAGCCCCACCCTGTGCCACGGACTGGTGGCTCAGAACTTGGCCATCTGGTGGAAGCCATCAGGGGTGCAACTGTTCCATTGTATTGATAATATAATGCTAACCTCTGATTCTCTTGCAGAGTTCCAGACTGAGGCCACCAGTCTACGAGAAGCCCTAGAAACCTGGGGGTAGGCCGTCAACGAAGACAAGGTCCAAAGGCCTGGGTTGTCTGTGAAATTCTTGGGAGTTGTCTGTTCATGTTAGACTAACATTATGCCAGAGGCAGTCATATATAAAATACAGGCATATCCCCAACTGACAACAGTAAAGCAGTTGCAGACCTATTTGGGTTTGGTGGGCTATTGGAGGTGTTTCTTCCTCATTTAGCCACTTTAACTCATCCCTTGCATCACTTGATATGATGAGGTGTTACCAGAGATTGAACCCCAGAGATACAGCAGTCATTTCAAGCCACCAAGCAGGCAGTGGCTCAAGCCCAAACCCTACGTTTGGTTGACACCACCCTACCATTCTTTTTAACGGTGTCAGTGGATGACAATGGGTTTCGATGAGGCTTGTGGCAGAAACATAGGACTCAAAGTACCCATTGGTTTCTGGTCACAATTGTGGAAAGGGGTGAAAGCCCACTATTCCCTCATAGAGAAACAGCTAGCTGTTATTTATGCTGCCCTTTTGGCCTGTGAGGTCATAATAGGTCTTAATCCTGTAACCAACCAATCAAGCTATCCGGTAGAGGGCTGGTTGTAGTCTTGGTTATGGATGCCATGAACAGGGGTAGGCCAAACCCCTACCTTAATCAAATGGGGAGCCAATCTGGAACAAAGGGCCCATTTTTCATCCAGCCCTTTATCACATCAATTGCATACCTTGCTACAACCTATAGAACTTCATGTAGAAGAGCCAACCCCACCAATTGAAACTGAAATATCTATGAATGAATCAGGCCCTGTACACATCTGTACAGACCGTTGGGCAGTATATAAAGGCTTAACACTCTGGCTCCCCTGCTGGGCATCCCAAGATTGGCTGATAGGGAACTGACCTTTCTGGGTTAGTGCTCTTTGGCAGGACTTGTTTAAACGGGGTCTTCAAAATGGGGCCACCATTTACCATGTTCCAGGACATAATACTTTAAAGGCGCCTGGAAATGATGCTGCTGATAGTCTTGCTCAAGTGAGGGCAGGCCAGTTACTGCCCTACCCAGGAAAGCCAAGTCCCTGGCTACACCGCAGGCTGGGACATGTTGGAGCCCAAACCATGGAATATGTAGCTCATTGATGGGGTATGTCCCTGACCAGGGCACAATGTCAACAGGCTGTGGAAGAGTGCCAAGATTGTGCAAAAGAGCACCCTCACCAGCACCAACCCCTGCGAGAACCGGCTGTTGTGCCGAGGGGTGGGTAGCCCTTTCAAGAGTGGCAGGTGGACTATTTTGAGCCCTTGCCAACAGATCATGGTTGTCAATATGTCTTTACAGCAGTGGATACAGGAACTAGGTTAGGATTTGCCTGGCTCACAGCTGCAACCATCCAGGTACATACCCTTGCTGCACTTGATTAGCTGAGCGCTGTCCATGGGACTACTATGGTAATTAGCAGTGACCGGAGCACACACTTTACTGGATACAAGGTAAAGGCTTGGGTTCATCGGAATGATGTTAATTGGCAGTTGCATGTACCTTACCAACCCCAAGCCGCAGGTATGAAAGAACAATATAATGGTTCATTAAAGGGAAAAGTAAAGGTCCTCAGCCCCAGTCTATGCAAATGGAGAACGAATCTGCCCACTGCAGTCAGGCTATTGAATGAACAACTCAGATGTACTGGTTTGTCCCTGTTAGACCAAGTTTTTCAAGAGTGTCCCCATTTGTTTAAAATATATCCCAACCCTGCTGACCTACACCTGGTGCCAAAAATATATAATGGGTCTTTACTCCTCCCTGCTCCTGACTTGTTGGCACTAGGAAAACAAGCTTTATAGTCATGGCCTTGGACTACCTGGGCCTCCCATGTATCTTGGCTGGCTCTGATAGAGCCTTGTGGTGCTGGACTTAAGGAAGGATTGATCTTGAAACCATGGTTGGGGCCCTGACCCCTCTCTGTGCAGGTGACTGCCACAAAGGGCCAGAGGACCTATACTAAAGGGAACATTTGTCTTTGCCCTCTGGCCCCTTCCTTTGTATTCCATCACTCCATTAGAGCAGTCATGGTTTCAAACTCTTGGGGAACTTGTCTGGTATCATAGGCCAGGGGCAAAGCCCTTACCAACCACATTGTTGTCACAAGATGGACACATTGCCTGTATTTTAACTAATGGTAAAGATCTTCCTTTAATGGTGTCACTATTAGCTTTGTCTACTGCCCAGGCTAACAGCAGGCAATAGTATCCTGTCCTGGGCACATGCTTTTGTTCAGGTGTGCAATGTTTCCCACTGCTGGATCTGCACGGAAATACCATGGAGGCAGCTGAGGGACTTCTGTGGTGGATGCACCTGGCTTCCCTAAACAACTGGACACGGTTACATACATGGAGAAGCACCGCTGAATGGGACAAATGTCTTCGGGCAGTTGACCATTTGCTCTGATAGTCAACATCATTCTATAGGTGTCATCTGGCTTTCTCACTGGCCACACTGTGGAGTTATATAAACTGTAGTTAAGACATACTGTCTCAAACTTGTCCTATTCCTGTATCATCCCAGTTATTTTCTCATGGCCACCTGAAAGATTGTACTGTTTAGTCTGCACAATCCTTTGGGAAGGGGGCAGCTGCTAAGGTGCATGTGCACGATGTCCCCACACAATGGCCTTCACCACCTGCACTCGGAGGCAAGCCTCTCCTACTGTGGTATTCTATCACAAGACTTGCAATAAGTCCACAATTAATATGTACTCAGGGATGAGCAATACATAAATCCTTTATATTTGCAGTAGCAGAAGTTCTTTCCCCAGAGGGATATCTGTGGGTTTCACCCGAATGTTTTGCCCCCCATAACCCTCAATGACTGACTACTGGGGCTCCAGAGGACTTCCCTGAATTCTTCTACAAGAAACAACATTTAGCACCTATATCTCCTATGGCAAGAACTCTCTGTGCATTGGTTGGGGACCAGCGTATTGGCAATTTTACATGTGGCCTCCACTTCTTCTTATTCCCTGTGGATGAATTCCTCAGCCTTCATCCTATTTGAAATAAAACATGGGCTCCATGGGGAAATTCTCCTCCCATTGCACTAAGTGAGTCTCAAGACAAACCACACAAGCGTCAGGCCTTGTAGCCCTCCAATCACACCCTTTTTCTCACTTTCTCAGAGGGGTGAACCATTGGTCAGCTTTCAGCTGGTGCCAAAGTTCCAACAGAGAGGCATTTTTGTTTCCCATTAATTTTTTCTCTATTGATCCCAGCCAACATGAGATCTACCCACATCTTGGTTCATGTGACATTTAAGTTCCCGTTCCTCTCAGTCGCTGGTGCCTTCCTTATACAGACTCCCTTCTCCATGCACCTAATTTTGGCTTTTCCCGAACTCACCACCATTGTGACCTCATTCATAGGGCAGCCCACATAAGGCAGAGGATCACCACAAGTGACTTGAACAGGGGAAAAAAAACCACTTCAAAACACATTGTTTCTTATACCAGATGATAAATCTCTTATCATCTGGACCTCAGGTATTTATTTGGTTGAACATAATGTTCCACATACCCAGCTTCCACAACACCTGTACCAACTCTGTATGGGATTGTCATTTGCTGATTACCCCAGGAACGTCTTCCACATGGGTCCACATCATTCAGATAGCCACCATGAGCCAATTAAACAATGAGTGAGTGCCTTGACCATATCTGGAGCTACCCTGAAATCACTGATGCAGTGAGGAGTGCATGATCAGAGGCTAATTTAATCATTTCTTGCTCTGTACACATTATACCATTTACTCCCAGTCCCCATAGCTGCAAAATCTAGGCAACAAGGGGCTCACCAGCCTTCTGCCAGAGTTTCTTACCAAACTCTACCAACTCATCCTGAGTGTATGGGAAATATATAGTGAATTCATTTATCTAGGAAGCACCTTCTGCGTGGTCCTCTTGGGCAATGGGTTGCTGAAATTTCATTTTTTGTATCACTATGGGGTTAGCACTGAATTGTGGCTCCAGTTCCCCTTTCTTCTCTGAGGAGTCTGACATAACAATGGGAAACCTCTTCTTTGACGCTGACTGCAACTTCCAGTGTTTTTTCATAAGTGGTTGCCTGGCTTCCTCCATAGCCTGCACCTGAATTTTCACCAGATCCAGCTTAGTTAGGGGCTCCCAGACTTGGGCCGGTTTTTACAAAGTCATATCAAACTCTGCCTGCAAGGCTATAAGAAAAACTACCCCATGACCTGAGATGCTGTGCAAGCACTTGTCTTGTTGGAGGTCTCTTCCAGTGCCTGGCTAGCCTTCTCCACATACAAAGTTTTTCCATCAATCCCAGGTCACCCCTGAGTAGGTACCCAGGTAAAGAGGATTTGTGCCATGGGGTTATAACATACTAGTGGCAGGCCACCCCTCAATCCCACCATCCAGGAGTGCCATAGGCTCTATGCCCTTCTGCTGTGAATCCTGTTCATGATACCACGTGTACTGAAAATGTCCAAGGCCAGGATCCAGGCAGAATGAAGAAGAAATGAGGAGCTGCAGACAACTTAAACATAGCCTTAGTTCCAGAAGAGGAGCAGCAACAATATGATGCCCAGGAGTTAGTACAGAACATAACTGCTGAAGAGTCCCTTTCCTTATATAGGCAGAAGAACAAAAGTGGCAGACCACCAAGAAGCAAGCTCATAAGACACATAAACAACAAAATGACTGCCACCTGCGAAAGTGCAAATCATGGTCACATAACAGCTGTGCATCATTATGGTGGGTGCGTGGTGAGAGAGCCTGAGTTATTACATTTTCCCCACACAGGGTAAAGAGGCATCCGTTCCCTTGAATATATTGGGGTTTTTTTGTTTGTTTGTTTTTTGTTTTTGTTTTTGTTTTTAGTGTCTCTGTAGCATGGGACAATATGTCTCTCCCCTTTCCCTTTTGAGCTATAGGACACCTCAATTAGAGGGCAGGCCCCTTTATACCACTTGCCATCCTTATTGGGAAGCTAGCTAGGGCAGCTGATGCCACTACTGGAAAAACTTCATTTATTCAATACCAGCTGTATTCAAGTACTTCTGATATGGGCCAAACAGAGTAGCCATCCCCCCACTTCACTAAAGGACTCTTTTTTCCTTGTTCTTGGGCTCCCAGTTTCACCTTTTTCCTAGTCTAAAGTCTTAATCGCTCTCCTTATCAATTTTCTCTGGCTCCTCACCCCAAGAAAGAGACATCCCCCATGGGTAATTACTTCAAAACTTGTAACTCATGTCTCCAGCTTGCTGATTACAATCACCTACAGGCAAGCACCCCTTCCAGGCCTGTCTGAACCTAGAGAGGGGATAACACCTGAATGACCAGTTGGGCCAGAAGTCAAAAAGCCACAGGCCCAACGAACTCTCCATCCTAAAACTATCTAGTGACAGGGGCTTTCAAACCTATTTCTTAGATCAATGCCTTTAAAACTACTAACTAAATTAATTTCTCTTCATCAGGATACAAGTGGTACCCCTACAAGACTTCCAGCCCACCTCGACCAAAGAAGTCAACATAGCGGATCTCGAGAACCCCTCCCCTTTTAGAACAGATAGGGTGAGAGCTCCGTGGATCCCCAATAGGTAGGGATAATGACCATTCTCAGCAGGAAGCAGATACAGAAGAGGAGACATTCAGCCCCTCAACTTCCCATTGAGATTTGTGGGGAACATGTCTCTCAAGGAAATGTGAGGAAGGCAGGTTGAATAGGGGGGATCTCGGGACCCCTCCCATGAGACTTGCCCTGCTGGATAGTCACCACCTTAGTACCACCCTCTCATTAGTAGTCCCCACTCAAAAGTGAGTAACCACAGGAAAATTCCAGGGGAAAAGTTAGCTAATACAAGGAAGTCAGAGGGCACAAAATAGCCCATCAGTTTGGGCCAGTTCCTAATGCCTGAGCAGTGAGAGTTGCAGTGACCTTCATTTCACCTGAGCCTCATTATACCATCATTGTAATATCATATATATGCCCGGAAGTTCATTAATATCATTATAACAGACTGAACTCTGGGAAAGGACATGCGCAGTCAGAAGGCGTTATGTAATAGACCTCTTGTCAATCAAACTTATCAATCAAGAGACCCCAAGCCCAGAGGTGTATCCCCTGAAGACATGGAGGAAAATAAAAGGACCATAAGCCTTGTTGATCGGAGCTCCTGAGCCATTCTCTTGCTCAAGCCCGCTCCCACCTCTTTGGAGTGTACTTTCCCTTCAATAAACTATCTCTTTGTTTCACCTCTTTACTTTTGTGTTTGTCTCATTCAATTTCTTGCTCGAGATACCAAGAACCTGGATGTCATGTCAACAAGGACACCCCATTTTCTGGTAACACTTCAATACCAGCTGTGTCAAGATGTGGCAGAAAACTTAGCAAAGGTAGGAGAAACAATAGCTCTCCTATAGGAGCAACTAGATTAGCTAGTTGACATAGCTCTACAAAACAGGAGGAATTTAGATCTCCTTACAGCTGCTGAACGGGGAATCAGCCTCTATTTAAAAGAGGAATGCTCTTTCTATATTAATAAATAGGGAAGAGTACAGAAAAAAACAATTACAAAACTTAGAATGAACCTCAAACCTTAAAATTTCACCAGAATATTGGTGGGGTACCAAGTCACGTTTTATTTTTCACTACTTTTTCCTTTTACTGTCCCAGCTCTTATGATTATTCTCCTATTATCTTTTGGGCCCATGCCACTAAAACTAACTAATTTCCTCTTGCATAGAGGTAATTCAGCTCCAGGTAGTAATTGCTAAGGAATATCAACCTATACACCCCAACAGTCTCAGACCATACTCTGGGCCCCGGTGTAGAAATTGCCAATCTATACCTCCTGTCAACAGAGAGCAAGTGTAGGAATACAAACCTTGACATTGCCCCCACCAGCTTGAAGAAGGTTTAGTGGTCATCATTCACAAACCTCAACTATTTGGGTTCCTATTGCTTGAGGGGGAAATGTTAGCTAAGAAATTTTCCATGAACAACAGGAAAAGCAGAATATCATCACCCACATCCACACTCTGGGAACCTCCTGGGATCATAATTCCTACTATCTAAAACCAGATTATTATGCAGCTTTGGTGCTTTCAGAAAGATCACACAACAGAGAGTGAAAGGAGAAACTTTCACCCATATACATAAAACCCCTAAACAATGTGAAGAGAGGCATTTTCCCTCTCTTGGGTCAACCCCTTTCATTTTTGGAGTGTACTTTCTTCACTAATAAACTCTTAACTATCCTCTACTTTCATAAACTCTGTCTCTTGACTGAATTATTTCTTCAATAAGTTAAAAGCTGATGAAAAATTTCCACTTTGCAGTAACATCTTCACCAACCTTGTCTTTCAGATACTGAATTACAAGTGACAGGCAACCAGATCCTAACCTGGTAACAAAAGCACTTGCCTCAGGAATTCATTCCCCTGGTCCTCCACCCTGGCTGGGTGGTGCATTTGACAGAAGCAAGGGATCCAAAAACTGGGGCACCAAACAGGGCTAGGGCTCTGCTTTGGAGGTGGGGAGTATCCAGGTAAAAAAAATAATGAAAGAAAACAGAAAATAAACTAAAAAGGGGAGCAATTTTTGGGTTGTGGATGATGGATGGGTGTGAAGTGGTAGTGCAGAAGGTGAAAGAGTAAAAGAGAGGGAGAAGGAAAAATTGGGTGGGTTTAAGGGGACTATGAGAAATAAGGAGATGTGGTGGTTGAAGAGCAATAAGTATGAAGGGATAGGAGGTGAAAGATGGGGACTTTGAGGAGAAGTAAAATGGAATGAGAAGATCAGTGAAATAAATGAGACTCCAAGGTGATAAAAATATGCAGAAGAAGAATGTGGTGGAGGGGTGCACTTACTGCCTGAGCAGCATCAACAGCATGGACAACAATATTGTTTATTAAGAGCTAGTTTTCCCACAAAAGAAAACTTGTTGAGCTGATCACCAGTGCCTGTGTTAATTCCAGAGGTGGCAGAATACATATCAACTCATCCTTGCCCTCCCAGAGCTTCCCTTATGAGGTTTAACCTGCCCAGGTTTTGGTTGGGTCCATTTAATACAAGTTGAAACTGAGGGCAGAACAAGGCAGAGTAAATGTTTCAAAGAAAAAAAATAATTAGCCAGAAAAAGTGGGTTTTCTTCACCACTTGGTCAGTCAACAGACATGGAGCTAAAGCAAAAAGAGGTTGGCCATTACAACAAGGGCAAGGGTGAGATGGGAGCCCCACATGGCCACTTGTCTTACAGGTGCTGAGTCTCTAAAGCAATGATTTCCAGACAGACCTCCCCGTCCCAAGCAATTTCAGGCCTGGCCCACACAGATCTAAGCAGAATTAGGCCTGCTCTTATTCTGGGCATTCTCTGAATCTCAGTTGTTTCAACAATGATGACATTGGTCAGGAGAGGGTTGTAGTAACAGTCAGTCTTCACCAGTTCCCTGGCACAGAGGTTTCTTCAAGAGCAAACATTTTATTTGATTTTCCTGAACTTTGAATGACTTCTCAGGAATCCTGCATAGAGAAGGGATGCCATGTAATACCAGAGTCCTCCTTGAGTCTATATTATTTTGTAGCATCACAAAAACTTCAACCTCACCCCAGGTCAGACCAAAGGGGCACAATGTTCTTTCTTCACTGTCCCAATGTTTTGTAGCCCCATTATTTCCAATGCTTTATATACCAGCTCTGGCTACAGTCATAGGGCCAGCCATTTGTTGCCCAGCTACTGGAGCCCACCCTGACCTACTACACACTAACCTCTTACACTATCCAAGTGGAGTTCGCATTTGTATTTGCTCTTTGCCTTATTTTGACAAGCTGCCTTCTTTGGTTTAGCATCTCATTGACCTCCAATCTTCAGTCTAAAGAAAAGTAATCAAAAAACAGAACTGGAATTTTAGGTCAACTTCTAGACAGAAATGCCAACCTCTGCCACTTACTGTATTTCATGTGTGTGTGTGTGTGTATAAGACAAATCTTACTTTTCTAACCAAACATTAAGAAATCCTCTCAACTGGTTACTTCTGTGCATGAGACAGTTTCAGTCTAACAGTTTTAGATAAAAAGCATCATCTTATACATGGAAAAATATGGTATTAGCTGTAAAACTTGGATACTTATTCTGTGAATCTGATTTCTTTATCCAGTTCCTGGAATACAAGGCTAAATAAAGTTGTAAGGCTTAATAGGACAGAGATGTTCTGATTTTACTTCTATGTAGGTTTGTTCAAGAAAGCAAAAAACAAAGCAGAAAAATGGACACTACACAAAATCATTGATACAGAAAACAAAATGTTGATGCCAGAGGAGGTTGGGGTGGAAAGAAAGCCAAATATGTAAACTGTCAACTATAGAGTGAGAAAAGAAAACTGGACACTGGGCGCAGAGCATACACATGCTATGTCATCAGATTGTTCACCTAAAATTTGTGTCAGATTATTAACGTGTTGCTTAAATCTATTTCATTTTCAAACATACACCATGATATTTTGTCATTTCAAACCTTGCTAAAACATTTTGCATACTACAGTCCAATAAATTAGAAATTTTTCTTGATTTTATTATATTATTTAAATCAGTTCATAGAGATGTCTATCATGTCACTTAATATTCTGAAATACATTTTTAATGTGATATATGCATCAACATGTCAAACACAGTAACATTCTCATTTGATTATAACATAAACTAAAAAGAGCATATTAAACCATTATTTAATATGTTAGTTTCCTTAAAGCAAGAAAAGATAAAGGGCCATAAATACTGCTCTGGAAAAACAAATGTAGAAATTTAAATAATGCTGTAATACTGAATACAATCTCCATTTTTAAATAGTTTCTATTTTTTTAATTTGTAGAAAAATGAACTATCATGAGTAGAAGCTGTAATGGGGTACAATTTATTCTCCTGGCCTATGGCTACAATCTGGCTCAAAATGTTTCAGAAAGGTCTCAATTTTTGATATTCACTTAAATTCCTTCCTCATAGGTTTCCCTTTGTTTGAAACTTTCTTGTTATTTCTCTTCAGAAACAATTAAAAATCCATTAAAAAATACAAGATACTAGTTCAATGATAAAACATCTCATCAATGGTCAATATCAATTTTTTTTCTTAATTTACATGAAAATGAGAATGACCAGAGGGCTAGCAAAAAAATTGGGATCAACTGTATGAGTGCATAACAGAAAGATGGGCTCAAATATTTAAAAAAAAAAATAAATGTGTTACGTGTGGATGACAGGTTGAAATAGGATGATGGTAGGAAATGTGAAAGGGTGGTAAAGGGTAAAGAAAAAAACCTTGGTTGGCTTAAGAGGACCTAAGACAAAAGTAGAATAAGTTGGTTGAGGGGATGAAATTTAAAGATAGAGAATGTTGGTGCTGGAAGCTTAGAAAAAAGGCAAAAAAAGAGAGAAAAACTGGAGCATTCAAAAGGAAGAGAGTGGCTCTGGTGTGATTGAAGGACACTGAAGATGAAAAGGGAAAGGAAAAAAAGTAGGTGGTTAAAGGGGACATGGGAAAATAAAACACTGGCTTGTTTGGTGGTTGGGGGTTAGTTTTAATAAATAGAATGTCAGTGGAAAAAATTTCTGTAAAAGTCAAGTTTATTGGGAGTATGAGAAGAAGTGAAGCTCCAATTACATGGGAGAGTACAGCAGGTGCAGTGAGAGAGAAGAAAAGCTACTGAGAGACCATTACCAACAGCATAGACAACAGGTATGATTAATTGTGGATTAGAGAAAGGTCTCATAAAAGCATTGACTGGGCAACACACCTGTGCAAGTAAGGTAGTCTTGGGCAAGTGAAAGCATGTCAATTGGCTTCTCACATCCCAGAACACTCCAGTGGGGGATCTACTTGTCCTAAACCAGGCTGGCTTTATTTTGCATAAGAGAACACTGAGGATTCTGAATGAGTGATTGATTTAAGGGGTGAGGGTGAGTGAAGAAAATGTTAGTTTTGGTGAGTGCATTATCAGTCAACAGCAGAGAGCTAAAGCATGAAAAGGGGTTATTTGGACATTCAGGTCAGGGGTGAGATTTAGAACTATCTGTTTCCAGGCTGCCTGGTGTTTTTCATTGTGCTGAACTCCAGGAAGACCAATGTGTTTATTCCCTGACCTTACAAATTTATATAAATTTCAGTCCTGACCTTATTGTCAGGGCCTTCTTTGAGTCTCTGTTACTTCATCTCTGCTGGCAAAATTGGTTGGAGGTGTGCAATAACAGAGTTCACCAGGTTAATGGCAGCAGATTTTATTTAGCAGCAAAAATTTTGTATGTTGGTCCTAAACTTAAAATGACTTGTCAAGACTTGTTCATACTGCACCTACCCGCAAAACATGAAACATTCTCTGGAGGCCCACTAGTATATAGTACTATCTTCTTTCCACCCTCACCCAGACCAAACCTGAAGAGCAGGTTATTCATTCTTCAGGGCACCCAGTGACTCTGGAACCCCTATTGACAGCAAGGCCAAGTAAACCTGTTGTGGGCACAAGCCAGCCCGTGTGTCTATCAGCTTCTCATTACCCACTGGCATGCTGTGAGCCCACTCTGACCTGCCACACAGTGACCTCTTTCACCATCAATGTAGATGCCACATTTGCATTCTCTCTTTGACCTATTGTGAAAAACTTTTACTTTCAGCCAAGAGAATCATCCAAAAGTCATATTTTAGCCTGAAGATAGGCGCACAGCAGAAAGCATTAAAAATGTCAGCGCTGTATTAAGCCAGCAACCTTGGCTCAGTAGCTGTAAATAAGTCTCTAACATTAATACTGTGAATCTGGCCCTTGTAACCCCTCCCCACCAAAGTTAAGTAAAATATGTCAGTCTGAAGAAGATAGAGACTATGTAATTTCACTCACATAAGAGATTACAAGAGAAAGCAAGAAACAAAGATTCAAAACAAACAGAAAACAAATTTATGAATACAGGCAACCAGGAGGTGGTGACCAGAAGAGAATGGGGGTGAAGAAAGTTAAGAAAATGTGTAAGCCTGTCAAACTTAGGGTTAGGAAGGGAAATTACACATAGGGTGCAAAGCTCATGATAGATTGTACAGATGTTGTGTAATCAGGTTGTAAACCTAAAATTTTTATCAGTTTATAAAGCAATGATTTCAAAACATAATTGAACTTTAATAAATATATAACAATGTTTGGTACTAAATGTAGTTCAAAAACTTTACTTACAACTATGCAGTGTCTGATAGACTCAGTCTAAAATGGCTCCTCAACCGTTATTTTATTCAGTTCACCTCTCTCTCCCTTCCCTTGTCTTATAGGGGCTCAGCTCAGCTTGGGAAACTGAAACCTATCCTTGACCAATCAGACATAACCACCTATACTCTCCTCTGCATTTGCTCACCATAACCCCTTACCTATATATCTTCCCCTTCCCACAGTTGGGGCTGCTTCTTTTCCTCCCTTTGTGAGGCAGCCCGGCAGTGACCCTATTGAATTTTGTTACTATTGCCTGACATTTCAGCTCATATCTCTAACATTTTGGTGCTGAAACCCAGAAGGGGAGCTCTGGGACTAAGACAATCACCTGGCATGGGGTTGATTGGCCCTCTCGGCCTTCCTTTCCTGGACCCTACTGAATCGGACACACCGGAGTCTTTCCCACCTTGTCAGTTGCTGATATTCTTTTAGTATCAGCCCTCTCGATCCCCTCCCCTTTCTACTCCATTGTCTCCAGGGTGAGTATTTTTGGCAAACTGCTACTCTATTTTGGGCCTTCTGTCTACTCTTGTTCTATGATCATCCAGGTGCCTGGCTAGGAAGTCCCCTCATTTTATGGGGGTTCTTCTTTCCCAGTGACAACTGGGAGAGAGACTGTTACCGGAAAATGGGGTGTCCTTGTTGACACTACATCCAGGTTCTTGGTATCTCGAGCAAAGAATTGAATGAGACACATGTAAAAGTAAAGTGGTGAAACAAAAGATAGTTTATTGAGGAGAAAGTATACTCCAAACAGGTAGGAGCAGGCTTGAGCGAGAAAATGGCTAAGGAGCCCTGATGAATAAAGCTTTGGGGTTTTTATTCTAAGTCTTCAGGGAAGACACCACTGGGCATGGGGATTCCTGATTGATAAGTTTGATTGACAAGGGGTCTGCCTTCTGACTGCGCATGCCCTTGCCCAGAGTTCAGTCTGTTATGATATTAACGAACTTCTGGGCATATGTATGACATTACAATGATGGTATAATGAGGTTCAGGTAACTCTCACTGTGCAGGCATTAGGATCTGGCCCAAGCTGGTTGGCTTTTGGACCCTCTGACTTCCCTGTCTTTGTCTGGAACTTCCTCCTAGTCTGGGGCAGGGATTACATGTGAAAGGGTGGTCAAGATTTCCCTATTCTATCTACCTTCCTCACATCCTCTTGAAAGGTGTGATCCCACAAATCTCCATGGGAAGCTGAAGGGGTGGAGGTCTCATCTTCTGTATCTGCTTCCTGCTGAAAATGGTCACTGTCCCTACCTATTGGGGATCCACAGAGCTCTCACCCTATCTGATCTAAAGGGGAAGGGGTCTCAAGATCCGCCATGTTGACTCCTTTGGTCGACATGGGCTGGAAACCTTGTTGGAGCACCGCTAGTATTTTGATAATTTCTAGATTAGGAGAAAATAATTCAGTTAGTACTTTAAAGGCATTGATCAGAGAAATAGGTTTTAAAGCCCTTGTCACTAGGTGGTTTTAGGATAGAAAGTCTGTTGCTTGGGGTGAGGAGCCAGAGAAAATTGATAAGGAAAGCGATTAAGAAAAGGTGAAACTAAGAGCTAAAGAAACAAGGAAAAGGGTCTTTAGTGAAGTGGGGAGATGGCTGCACTATCTGGCCCACATCAAGACCACCCCTACGCTTTACTGGAGGAATCTGGCAATGAGGACGCTCTTTGCCTCTCTTTTCCTCACCAGTTGCCTAATTATACTCACCCTCTATGCCTAATGGGCTCCTTGTATTCTAAACCCCCTCAGAACAAGCCACTGAGCTGTCTCCTGGCCAATCTCAAGCCTTTTGGACTGGCAGGTGAAATTAAACCTAAGTGACTAATTTTTCTTTACAACAGAGCCTGACCACAATATCAGCTTGACAATAAGTCACAATGGCCTGAAAATGGGACCTTTGATTTCAATATTCTCGAGGACTTAGACAATTTTTATCATTGTGCTGACAAATACTCTGAAACTTCTTATGTACAAGCTTTTATCACCCTCTGCTCTCGTCCTTCTCTCTGCCAAACTTGTTCTACTTTTCAGATTCTTTTAGCTTTTAAATATAAGTCTCAAACTTAATCCCCTTCGTCTTGGGCATTGACATTTCCCCCTCCTGAAGTTTCTTTTCAGCCAACTGATTATGTAGCCCCCCATACCGTGGGCTTCACCGCCCCTTACAACCTTCTAGAACCTCCAGCCCCCACACCTGATTCCCCAGCTATTCCCCCTCCTAATCCTAATCTGCCACCCTCTCCACGATCCACCCCCTACATCTCCACCTCATACCTGCTCAAGACACGGCTCTGCCTCCTCCCATATCACCCCTCACTGAAATTTTTTCCTTGCGTGAAGTTTGGGGGCTGAGGGTATTATTCGAATTCTTGTTACTTTCTCTCTTGCAGAACTTTCCCAAATTGAAGAACACCTAGGTTCTTTCTCCTCCAACTCAGACACCTTTATTAAAAAAATAGATGCATTTCCTAGTCTTACAACCTTCCTTACCATAATATCTTCATTATCCTTACCTCTACCCTACCCCCTACTGAGAGAGATGGGATCTGGACTACTGCACAACAAGTTGCTGATGAAGCCCATGCAAAAAATTCTAATCTTCCCCTTGGGGCAGTGGCAGTAGAGAGGAGGCCCTGCCTTGAGGAGTTACCCATCCCATATCTAGTGTGCCTGCCCTATCTAGCATGCCTGTCTTGGTGCAAGGCTGTTCCCCACAATAAAGCAATAAACCCCCACTGCCCTGGTGCAAGGATGGCCCCTGCAATAAACCAATAAATTCTAAATTCCTTTTTTCTCTTAGCAGGGAGAAAGGGAGCCAATAGAATAAAGATATGACCAGCAAAGTACATTCATGAAGCTGAAAGAAGAACTTCTCCACCTGGGAAACCTGAAGAAGTTCTTAGCCCTTCCCATAGTCAGAGTGGGACCCTATACCCCACAATCCCATCTTCTCTTTTGCCCCTTGGGGAAATGGCTTGAATAGAAGGCACTCTTAAGGGTATAGTTGCCCTTCTAAATATCAGATCCAGCAATTTAAGAAAATAAGGTAAAACACAAAAAAATGTTTATTGTAAGGAAAAATACACTCCAAAGAGATAGGAGCAAACTCAAGCAAGCACATAGCTTAAGAGTTTTGATATACAAGGCTGTGGTAACTTTATTCTCATTGGCCTGTGGGAAAGCCTGGCCTCATCTAGGCAGAGGACTTCTTTGCTTAGCACCTGTGAGATAAAGGGGATGATGTCATCTTTTCTCACTGAACAGGCGTAGCAAACAAATCGGTCACGCTGTACATATAAGGTAATAAAGTATGTTAGGATATGTTGGGGGATAAGGATGATCTGGATAGAGGTTTAATTTCTTTTTGCAGCTGGCCAAGCTCAGCTAAGCCTATGTCTCAAGGTCAGGGCTGCTATTTCAAGAAGCAGCAAGAGCAGCCCCATCAACTCTTTGATTTTGCAGCATGCCAAGTTAAGCTAAACTTGGTTTTTTTGAGCCCCCCCCCCAGCAAAGCTGTTTTTTGTTAACTCTTTCCTTGTCTCTAACTGCCTGCCTCATAATAGTATCAGAAACTGAAACTCAGGAAATAGTCTGAAAAAAAAAGAAGGCCCTTTAAAAATCTAGCCTTTCTCAGGCCAGCATTTTAACTTCCTTGGGGCTGTGAGAAATAAATAGTAGACCTTCAGTCTTCTTTGGAATTGCTAATGGTTCTTTTGTGTTTGTCAGATTGCCAATGGAGATGCTAATTGTTTGCCTTTTTAATTGTAGGAAAAAATTAAGGTTCTGAGGGTTATAAATGGTAATATAAGAAAAAAAGATGTATGTTTTACAAAGGTATAAGGTATGGAAATATATTTTTGAAGAAACTGAAGAATAGTTTGTCATAAAGTGGTTATTTCTGGATGAGTACACAGAAATGGGAAGACTAAGGGAAATTAAGGAAAGTTGTAGAAGGTTTGTGAAAAAAAGCCTTGAAGTTTTGGCATGTAGTTAAACTGAACAAGCTTAAGATCTCTCTGACCTATTGTTACCCCGTGATGAGAAGGCTCAGATCCTAACGAAGGCAAAAGGATTTTATTTCAATGATGTTAGCAACCAAGACAGGAAAAATGAGGAAAAGAGTAATAGTGAGACAGGAAACAAGACCAGAGACAGGCCAGACTTTTGGGCACAGTTACAGAGACAAAGGCTAAAGCCACTTCAGGGCCAACCCAGGAACCCCAGAAGAAGAATGCCAGACAAAGGAGCCTCCTTTGTGTGCAGAAGCCCAGAACTCTGAAACAAGGAGTGCCCTAGTTCTCCAAAGCAGCTGTGCCCCTTATGGAAGCCTGAAGGGCACAAGAGGAGGGATTGCTCCCTGTTCTGAAGGGAGCAGGGACCAACTTCTCCATGAATGACTGCAATCAACTGACAAGACCTAAAATAACCAGCAACTTCCAATAAAGAGGAGACCACCACTATGACAGGGAGACAATATGGGTAACCTTTGACATGGCAGGCAAGCCTGTTAGTTTTCTGATTAATATTAGGAGATATTTGTTCTGTCTTGGACACTCACTCTGGACCTAATTCCTCTAAATCTTTCTTAGGTGTAAAAATAAATTTAGGTTTATGTTCAGTCTGTTTCCTGCCAATGACCTATACATTAAAAACATAATAAATAACTAAAAGGAATTAATCACTACTGTTTTAATGTTTCAGCTGATATGAATTTGAATTA
>PVJL010015686.1:8280-23533 GCA_004026885.1 Lyroderma lyra | reverse complement strand
AAAAAAGCTGACATTGAACCCCTGAACCTGTGAATGGGACCTTGTCAGAAATGGGGTCTTTGTACATGTGACGACGTGAGGGGTCCCCAGGGACCGTGTCCTCATCAGAGACAGAAGAGGAGGGACACAGACACTGAGGAGGAGCCCCGTGGAGACAGAGGCAGAGATGGGAGGGACGCGGCCACCCGCCCAGGGACGCCTGGGGCCCCCAGGAGCTGGGAGAGGCAGGAGGGACTGTCCCCCGGGGCCCTGGGATGCCTGGAGCCCCCAGGAGCTGGGGAGGCAGGAGGGACTGTCCCCTGGGGCCCTGGGACACCTTGGTGGCCGCCTCCTGGACCCCAGCGCTGCGGGAGGATGCACATCTGTGGTTCCGAGCCCCTGGTCAGTGGTCATTTCTTTCCGCCACCCCCAGGACACGCATATTCAGGCCACAAGGTCCACATGTAGGATGTGGGAGGAAAAAAGAGAAATGTGTATACGAGACCCGGGAGACTCCTAAAAAATCCTCAAACCAGAGAACCCATGTCACTTCCGCCCAAGCCCCCTGGCCGGGTCCCCTGGGGAGACGTAAATCGCTTGGCCGGACACGCAAGAGCCACATACTTACGGAGATGAGAAAGTGGGCGAAGTCCTGCAGGCAAAGGGCCCGAGGACTTGGGAGGGTCGGTGTGCGGTGCGCACAGAAGCTTTGGTCACTAGGGGTCAGTAGTGCCTCTGAACCATGGGGCGCAAGGGCGGCCACTCGGCTCAAAGGGGACCCTGACTGTTTGGGTAGGAATGTGGGGGGTGGGGGAGGAGGGCAGGCCACAAGCTGACTTCCCACGCCCAGCAGCCCCCGCGGCGAGCCTGAATCGGGGGACCCCCCTACTCCTCCATGTTCAGATGAACTGCGGAGCGGGGAGGGGGGCTGGCCCCACGGAAGGAGTCGATGACAGGGACCAAGGAGGGCACGGGGACATCTCCGAGGCGTCCGTGGAGCACCCAGCGGGTGTCTTCCCACACGGGACTTTGCACTGGGTGGGACCAAGGCCGTGACAGCGAACCTGACACCGGTCTTCGCCCCACCCCCCACGAGCCCGGCCGGAGCATCGTGCAGAGAACACGTCTTCCCAAGCCATCGGAAGGTAAAACTTTATCGGAGAAGAAATAAAGTCGTGGGACGGACCCTCGCTGAGGGGAACCTGCAGGTCCCTCCCTCCTACGTGACTTGGGTTCAGCCCCCCCAACTCCCCAATCCGGGACCACCTCATCTCAGACCCTGCACTTGGTCCCGTCTGCAAAGACCCTGTTGGCCATACGGTTTCATTCCGACACCCCAGGTGGGTGTCCATTTGGGGGGAACCTTTGTGTCCTTAACCAGGACACCCCAAGACCTCCTTGGGCTAGCTCCGTCGATTCGTAGAGCTGGCTTGTAAGCCGGGCTCCTGAGCATCCCGGTAGGTGGGAGACGCACCCTAAAATCACACAGAGAGGGTTTCCATCTCCTGGCGGCCGCATATGGTGATGTGACAGCAAAGCGTGAGCCCCCCTGGGCCGAGGACCCCCAGGGAGGGCGGGGAAGACATGGGTGACCCAGGCTCTCCCCATCAACGCTGCCGAAACGTCCCGTCGTTGCTTGGAGCCGGGCTCCATGATAACCGGTCGGTCATTCTAGAACCTCCCTGAGAGCTCTTGGAGCCTAGGACGCGGAATCATTTCAAAACAATGCTGTGGGGCGTCTGGTGCATACGTTCCCCCGTCTCCTTCGGGGGCAAACACGGTGAAAGCCCACCAAGCACCCGGTGATGTAGGAAAACTCGCTGCGATTCCATCGCGCGGATGACATCACCAAGACACGCCCCCATTCTGGAGAGCCACAACCCAAAACCCAACCAAAATAAAACTTGGCACGTCCCCGAAATGCGTGAGGACGTGCTCACTCGCACCCGCAGGGTGTTGTCAGAAAATCGCGGAATGCACCTAAAACTCAGAGGCTCCCAAGGTGGTTCTTCTCTTTCCCACGGGGGTTTTAGTTCGTTCCGGATAGATTCTCAACATCCACGCTCTCGGGTTGGCCCAACATGCCCTTTTCCGTCACGGATGCTGCGAGGCTTTTTGTTGTGGTTTTTCTTTCTTTTCAACTTTTGGGGGTGGGGTGGGGGATGGGAGAAGCTTGCCTCCAGGATGCAAAGTTGCTCAAACTTTCATTTTCTCCACCCACAGGGCCCTCACCGGACTGTGCCTACGGGAACGAAGGGTTGGGGTCATCTTCCTGGGGTGCCCCACCCAGGTCACAGGGGCCACGGGGAGCAGGGTCACAGGGGAGTGGAATGGGGTCTCCTCAGCATTTCGGGGAGGGGCTGAAGCGGACTTTATGCAGTGATTCCTCAAAGGTCAAAGGGACCCACAGCATTAGGATCTAAGTGTAATGAGACTTAGGTTTGGGCCTTTTCTTTGCAATATAACGTATGTAACAGATTCTATAGTATTACATGAAACTAGATACTATGTAGTGCGTAAATATGTAAATACGAGTACTGTATATAAAATGCAGTCTATCCTATAAAAGAACACATTGTATATTACGTAAATATGTAACGATGTCACATGTAGCGGACTATGTGTTACATGGTTACATACTTATTATATGTAGCATAATTGCGTGTCATGGTGTCACATGTACCTGATTATGCATCACATAAGTTCTGTTTTATATAAAATATATTCTGTATTAGATACATTGTAAATGATGGATAATAATAGAACATAGACGTTGCATAAAAGTATCCATTTTCTGCTACATTAATGTGAGTGTAAATATACATTTGTGTCATCTATAAAATGCAGTAAGTGTATGACATGTTAATATGTGACATAAAATGCATGTACATCTTAAAATGTATGCAAAACGCACCTCACACTGGTGTGCGTGACGTGTTGCACGGTGTGGGTGATGCACGGCACGCGTCCCCACGCACATATTACGTGAAACATCAGTAACACAAGTGGGAGACACGGCAGTGTGCTGGGCAATGCACGGGTGCGTCACGGTCCCCACAGAGCTGGACGGGGGTCCCCCCCACCACGCCGCCACCCCCAGGGCCTCCGCGTGGACCCTCGAAGCAAAGATGTTCCCGACTCGGCGGCCACCCCACGTGAGAGGCAGGGAGGGCACGCTCAGGGGGTGCCTCCCACACGGGACCCCCCCACATGGCCACCCGGACCCTGTGGAGTGTCAGAAACCCAGCTCGGCCGTCGCGTCCCCAGGGAGATGCCCCTTCGCCTGGTTCCTCATGACGGGGACAAGGCGCAGGGTCCTCCCACGCCTGCCCAGGCAGCTGGCAGGAAGTGGCGAAATGCCATCTGGCGCTCTTGGGAAACGCTGCCCGCCTCGGGGTGGCTTCGACTTCTGTGAACAGAGGTGTCACCACTGCTCCAAGCCCACGGCCTCCCCAGAAACCTGGGTGACGTCAGGCTTCTGCTGAGCCGCCCACTTACAGCTCCACCATCTGTGGGCACAGGAGCAGAAGTATTGTCTGCCTGTGTCTCAGACTCGGGGGACAGGGGAGCAGGACGGCCTCAGGGCACCCAAGGGCCATCGGCACAGAGTGTTGTCACCCAGCGCCCAGGGCAGCGGCCGCTCAGCCTCGGCACCACGGACGTCCGTGGGGTGGGCTGGGGGGTCATCCTCAGGAGTGGGGCATCCTGGGCAGCAGGGGACACTGAGCAGGGTCTGTGGTGTCCACCCGCCAGGTGTCAGGAGCCCCACCACCCCCAGTCATGACCAGAATGTCTCCAGATGCTGTCCCAGGTCCCCTGGGGCGGGGAGTCCTCTCCATGTTGAAGCAAGTCCGTAGAGAGATGCAGAAGTGATGGCTGGCTGGATAGATACATGGGAGATGGATGGATGGATGGTGGAGAGGTACATGGAGATATAGATGGATGCATAGGTGATAGATACATAGATAATGGGGATATAGATGGATGGATGATGGATGATGGATAGATACATGGAATATAGATGGATGCATAGGTGATAGATACATAGATAATGGAGATATAGATGGATGGATGATGGAGAGATGATAGCTAGATACATGGATGATGCATGGACAGTAGATAAACAGATGATAGCTACACGGAGGTAGATAAATTGATGAGAGATGATGCTGGAGACGATAGATGATAAATGGTAGATATGTAGATCGATGATAAATAGATGATAGGGCGATAGATATAATAGATTAACATGATACATAGAGGATGGACGGACAGATGGTGCATGATGGATAGATGACAGCTAACGGAGATACAGACGGATGGATGATGGATGGATGGATGGATACAGGGAGATGGATGGCGGATACACAGATGAAACATAGATGATCGCTAGATAATGGATACACAGACAGATAGCTCCCTTGTATCCTTTTCAAGTAGTTTCTGTATTTAACGTGTAACGACTTGACCATCGTGATACACAATAACGGCGTTACAGATACTGTAACATTCAATCTGTGTCCTGGGGGTGCGGTCATTTCCCGTCCTCGGGAGCTCACGGGTACGGTCGTACACGAAGGCAGGCCCTGCGGCGGGGGGGTCCGTCCCTAACAGCAGCTGTGCGAACAACAGGGGGTGCAGCGGGGCTGGCGGGGGCACGCAGGTGGGCGAGGCCGGGAGCCCGGCTCTGCACGCACGGAGCTCGGGTGAGGAAACCGCGTGGGGAGGGGAAAGGGGAGGGAAGTCAGGGAAATAGGAAGGTCTGTGCTGGGCACGTCCCTCTGGGCTGTGCGCTATAAATAGCCCGAGCCTAGGAGTCATGCAGCCGCCACAGCAGGGCCTGGCGCAGACGTGGGGACGCCGGGACCCGGCTGGATGGAGACGTGCTGATGGACGCCGGGCGGAGGGGTAAGCCGGTCTCTCTGGTCTGCGGGCCGTGCGGGTGTCGTCACTGTGGCGACATATCCTGCTGCTGCTGTGCGCAGCCACCCTGCAGCCCAGCGGGGCGCCCCGGGGTGGGAGATGGGGGGCGCGGGGTGAGGATCTGCAGGCAGGGGCTGGCGTGGCACGTGGGGGGCTGCGTTTGGAGGTCCCCAGGTCCCCCGCCAGCTGGCACGGGGAGCTCACAGACGTCCCCACGAGAAGTAGACTGTGTCCAGATGTTGGGAGCCCCGTGCACAGGGCGGGATAAGGGGTCCCTGGCGTCCCAGGTGGATTCTTGGCCGACAGGCACCCCTAAGGAGCGTGAGCAGAGCCGGTGGCCAGGTCGGTCAGTGGTGTCACTGGGGAACCGGGCGCTTCGCGCTGCGTCTTCTCCGAGAGCAGCAGCGGGGGGCAGGGGGCTCGTCCCCCAAGTCATTGAGGATTGCACCCTGGCTGGCCACCGCTGGGCCTCAGGTCCGGCCCCGAGTGGTCTGGCTGAGTGAGGGTCGGCCGCCTCCCCACCGGGGACCGTGGGAAACACCATGTGGATCCACGTGGGGTCGGAGGCCACGGGTTCTCCGTGGTGTCTCTACGGCGTCAGGAAAGTACCCGGCCACGTCACGGGAAAGACAGGCATTTACGGCTGGGAGTTTTCCTGGACAGCGTGTGCGTGTGTGCGTGTGTGTGCATGTGCGTGTGTGTGTGTACGTCTGGCAGAACTCATGCCCAGACTTGAGTTATGATTTTATTGCAAAATCCTAACCATAGAGGCGTAGGATTTTGTAATAACAGATTTGGTGCAGAATAACAGCTCATAAATACAGCGAGACATCGCTTGTGTCTGACCCTGTGTGTATCTGTGTGTGTGTGTGCGCATAAATATACACACACATTTACACACACACATGTACATGCATGTATACACACATAGACACACATGCACACACACATGCACGCACATACAAATGCACACACATTTACACATGTATGCACACATACACACATACAAACATATACATATGTACAAACACATATATACACACATACATATATAGAGATGCACACATGCACATACACATATACATACATGCACACAGAAACTCACACATATACACACCTATACATATATACACGCACACATACACACATGTACACACATATACACATGTACAAACACATATATACACACATACATATATAGAGATGCACACATGTACACACACATACATGCACACACAAACTCACACACACCTATACATACATACATGGACACACATACACACGTATACACATGTATGCACACACACAAACATACAAACATATACATATGTACAAACACATATACACACATATAGAGGTACACACATGCGCACATGTACATGCACACATACATACATGCACACACAAACTCACATATACACATACCTATACATATGTACACGCACACATACAGACGTGTACACACATATACATATGTACAAACACACATATACACACATACATATATAGATACACATATGCACACATGCACACACATACACACATACATGCACACACAAACTCACCCCCCACACACCTATAGATATGTACGCGCACAGGCATGCATACACACATGCGTATACACACCTACACACCCATGCACACACACGTGCACACGCACATTATAGATGGGTGTCTGCAGAGCACCCAGCGCTGTGCTATGACAAACAGGCCTGTCTGGCTGCAGTTGTCCCCGATCGCCCTCGTCTTTTATGCCACACGAATTGTTCTCCATCGCAAATACGAAGGTGGGGGACATCACCCATGACACGCGTGTGGGCGTCAGTCCTCCGGCCAGTGCTGTGAGGACGCCAGGACCCGCCTGGGCCCATGGAGTGAACCAGGGGCCGTGGGGCAGGTGGGTGTGCACCCCTGAGTCCACGCAGGTGCTCGGTGCGTGTGCAGGTGACAGGTGATGGGATGCGCGTCCGGGGGGCCTGGGGCCGAGGCGCAGGGTGTTGCCATCCTGGGCCAGGAGCCTTGCGCCACCCCCGCCGGTGGCCGCGCAGGGCGGGGGCGCGGTTTCCTGCGGCCCCGATTGCAGAGACGCAGGTTTCGCTTCTCTGAGCGCCGAGGTGAGGAAACACAACCCCGTTGGGTTGAGAGGAAGTGAACAGGGAACCGGTGCTCCGAGGGGGGCGCCCCGTGTGCCGGAGGCGGGGGACGCGCCCCCAGGCAGCGGCTGCACGGACGCACCGGGCACCAGTGGGCCAGGAAGGAAGGACGCGGACGCCCAGGGTTGGGGGGCACTGAGAGGAAACGGGGGCACAGCAGGGGCGCAAACGCGGACACCCCGAGGGCCCCGCCCCACGGCGGCAGCTTCTGCAAAAGGGGAACCACCGCCCTGAAGAAGGAAGCGCCCCACGGGCGTGGGGGGCGCGGCGCGGAAACCCCCCAGCTCCAAGAACCGCCACAGCGGTGCCGGGAATAGGCGGGTCCGGCCGCAGCGGGGCCAGGTGGGGGCCGGCCAGCACGTGCACTGTGTGGCTCTTGGTTCCGTTTCTGTAGAAAGTGGGGTTCGCTGTGTGTGGGGGCAGCGGGGCTGGGGGCTCCCACACATGCAGGGCGGATGTCACCAGGCTGAGGGGTCTTGCACATGGACATGAGCTTTGAGAGACTCCAGGGGGCCCCCTCTGTGGTGCTGGGGTCAGAGAGAACCGGACCCCACACACGCTGACCTCTGAGGGGGACAGTGTGTCCTCAGGTGCCGGCCGAGGTCCAGCCGAGTGGTGACACCGCCTGGCCTGGCGCCCCAATGCCATTCAGGACACGCGTGGCGGGTGGCCCAGCCCCGAGGACGCGGCCTGCTCTGCGGGGGTCACCGCTGTCCCCACTGGCGCCCTGCGTTAGGCGCTCACGCTGTGTCACAGCAGTTTGAGGGGACTTCATTTCTCTCACGCGCTTTTATTGCTCGACATCGGGCTTCTGTCATGCCGGCAGCTCCGTGTCCCCGATGGACCTGTGCTCGCGCCTGGTGCTGCGCCCTCTGTGGGTTTTGGACAAATGGGTGACGATTCCATAGTGTTTGTGTCACCCTGAGTCGTGGCCCTGCCCTGAGCATCCGCTGAGGTCCCCCCCATTCACCCCACCACCACACCCAAGACCCCTCTGCTGTCTGCACAGGGCGACTGTCCCAGAACTGCACAGCCCCTAGCCTTTTCCGGAACTTTCTCTGCCTGTTCATAGGCATTCAGGTGCCTTGCCGTGCACCCACCCCTTTGATTTCCTTAACACTTCTTTAATGGTCACAGACTCATTTCATAAAAATAAATACATAAACTAAGTAAATACAAGGGTCACGACCACGATGACAGATGTCTCCGATGCAGTTTGTCATTCGAGTCCCCACATCCAACCTAGTTGCTAAATGGTGTGTCTGTGTGTGTCTGCATGTCTGTATGTGCATGTGTGTGCATGTATCTCTGTGTGCATGTGTGTGTGTGCAGGTGTGTGCATGTCTCTCTCTGTGTTCATGTGTGTGCGCGCATGTCTCTCTCTGTGTGTGCATGCGTGTGTGCATATGTCTGCATGTGTGCATGTCTCTGTGTGCATATGTGTACATGTGTGTGTGCGTGTGTGTTCATGTCTCTCTGTGTGCATGTGTGTGCATGTGTGTCTGCGTGTATGTGTCTGTGTGTGTATGTGTGTGCATGTCTCTCTGTGTGTGCATGCATGTGTGTGTGTGTGTCTCTGTGTGTGCATGTCTCCGTGTGCATATGTGTACATGTGTGTGTGTGCGTGTGTGCATGTGTGTGCATGTCTCTCTGTGTGCGTGTGTGTGTACATGTCTCTCTGTGTGTGCATGTGTGTGCATGCGTGTGTGCATGTGTCTGTGTGTGTGCATGTGTGTGTGCATGTCTCTGTGTGTGCATGTGTCTGCGTGTGTGCATGTGTGTGTCTGTGTGTGTGCATGTCTCTGCGTGTGCATGTGTGTGTGTCTCTCTGTGTGTGCATGTGTGTGTGCATGTGTCTGCGTGTGTGCATGTCTCCGTGTGCATATGTGTACGTGTGTGCATGTGTGTGCATGTCTCTCTGTGTGCATGTGTGTACATGTGTGCCTGCGTGTATGTGTCTGCGTGTGTGCATGTGTGTGTGTGTGCTGTCTCTGTATGGTGCGTGGTGGGGAGGGAATCTCAGCACCGGCGAGGGCCGTCCACGTTCCGAGCCGCAGGACCGGAGGCTGCGCAGCCTTCCGTGGCGTTGGTACACGCAGACCTGTGCAATCACCCCCAATGGAGACCGTCCCCCCACCCCCACCACGAGCAGGGGCGGCGCGCATGCACAGACGAAAAACCCAGTCGGTCCTGCGTCTGGTTGGTGGGCTTTGTTGAGGGACACTCACATCCGAAGCGTGTCGCGGGTAACGGCCAGGCGAGACGGACCGTCCCTCACACGCACACACCAAAGAGCCACACAGGGTGACAGTGCTGCTCACGGGTACGAGGACACGAATGCCACCAGGGACGGCAATGGCGTGCCCGGCCGACCGGTGAGCTCTGGGACCCAGTGCACGGCAGGAGGCCAAGCGCAGCCCCGAGCGACATCCTCGTGCACATGGTTCCCGTCACACGGCCTCTGGGACGGCCCCCCAGGAAAATAGCATCTGCTCTGGCCGGGGGCAGCGTGTCCACACACAGCAAGGGGACTTGGCAGATGCCTTAAGTCAGGGGTGTCCGCCCTCGTGGCATCCCTGGGCCACGCCGGGAGGACGGTCGTGGGCCACACGCAGCACACACGCGCAGTAAGGAACCCCGTGGGAGCCGGTTTCCTGAGTGCACGACTCTCTCTCTGCAGCGGGAAGCTGCGTGGGCCCCCTGGTCACGGCCATCCTGCTCTCGGCACTGCTGGGCCCGGCGTTCCTCCAGACGCACGCGGGCGAGGGTGAGTGTCACCCTAACAACACACCGTGATTACGTACAGGCACAACCTTAAGCAGGCGTGCAGACGCGCTCCACCCTCTGGGGACACATCCGGAGGTGTGGGTGCAAGTTCATGTGGCCCCAGACACTTGAAAGGGAGTTTGCCCGAGCCCGTAGCCCACGGGGGGTGGGAGGAGTGGAGACTGTGAAAGTGCGATTCCTGAACCCAGCGGCCGTGTCTCTCAGGTCTTCCGAGCGTGCAGCCCGTCCCCAGCCTCAACCTGAAGTTCAACCCCAGGGCGATGACCTTGGCTTGGGACTGCAGCGTCAATGCCACAGCCGTGCGGTGTGTGATGGTTCACCCGGAGAAGGGGCTAGTGGCAGTGAAGGTAGGAGGGGCTTGGGATGCTCCACAGTGGCCGGTGGCATGGCCGTCACCAGGTCAGAGAGAACCTGACTGCAGGCACAAATGGGAAACACGCACAAGTGCATGGGGACGCAAGAAGACACAGGGTCAGGAGTGTGGGGACCCAAGTCCAAGGTTCATCCTGGGGCCTGATGCCCAGGTGACATGTCTTATCCCAACACAAAAGGGGGTGCAGCTCATAGGCTCACAGGGGAGGGGCCCCAGCATGGAGCTCTGGTGAGGTCAGACCAGGTAAAGGGTTCAGGGACCCTCAGGGATGGCCAGCCACCCAGGGAAAGGAAATGGGGCTGGCTGGCAGGATGGGGGTCACCCAGAGCAGGAGGGTTAGACCCCAAGTGAGCACTCAAATGCTCCCCGAACTTCCAGAGGTAACTTCCCGGGGCAGGGGGTGAAACATCTCTCAGCCATGACAGGGGAAGACAAGTGCTTTCTTCTGACTTTGATGGTCAGTACCCTTTCAGTGGCTTAGGGAAACTGGCCTCCCTGGTGGAGCAGCAGCCGTTAGCTGGGTGGATCCATGAGAATTCGTCCAGACTTGATCCCAAGAAAGAAATAGCATTAGCCCTGAATGTAATTGGTCAGACTTGGATACAATGTAACAACACAGACAGACGTGAATACAATGTAGTAACACGGACAGACGTGAATACAATGTAGTAACATGGACAGACATGGATACAACGTAACAACACAGACAGACGTGGGTACAACGTAACAACACAGATAGACATGGATACAACGTAACAACATGGACAGACGTGGATACAATGTAATAATGTGGACAGACGTGAATACCATGTAGTAACATGGACAGACATGGATACAATGTAACAACACAGACAGACATGGATACAATGTAGTAACACGGACAGACGTAAATACATTGTAGTAACACAGACAGACGTGGATACAATGTAATAACGTGGACAGACGTGAATACAATGTAACAACACAGACAGACGTGAATACAATGTAGTAACACGGACAGACGTGGATACAATGTAGTAACACAGACGACGTGGATACAATGTAACAACACAGACGTGGGTACAACGTAACAACACAGACAGACATGAATACAATGTAACAACACAGACAGATGTGGATACAATGTAATAACGTGGACAGACGTGAATACAATATAGTAACACGGACAGATGTGGATACAATGTAGTAACACGGACAGACGTGGATACAATGTAACTATGTGGCCTGGTGGAGGCTGTAGGGTATGAGATAGGAGAAGAAAACACAATAATGGAAAGAGACTGTGCCTTGAGCTCCACTAAGTCCACGTTCATGTATGGTCTTGCTCCTCCGAGGGGGTTCCATCGGCATCACCGGGGAGTTTGTTAGAAATGGCAGGATCTCAGGTCCTACCTGAGATGGGACAAGAACCCCGGTGACTGAGAATGCATTAAATGTGACCTCTGCTGTGCTAGGCTGTGCAGATGTCCCGTGTTAAATGAGACAGAAAACAGTGGTCCTGTCCAGTGTCAGACGGTACCTGTGGTCAGCTGATGGACACCTTGAACTTAGCCCAGTGAGAGACTAAACTGACCCCATGTATTGTGTGACACGGGACAGTACTGCTGTTTTCTGTCCCGTTTAACATGGGACATCTGGTCAGCCTGGGCTGTGCACCTCTAAACACTGCTGTGGGCTGTTGAGTTAAGGCCCCACCGACACCATTCACCCAGCAAAGGCACATGGGGGAGATTTCACACAGGGAGACACATGGTGTCCGGGGGTCAGCGTAAGAACAAGTGACACTGACAGGACAGACGAGGAGCCTGTCACCTCACCCACTGGCTGGTTGCATCTTTTCAGGTCAAGGAGACAGACTGTCACTGCAGCTTTTGGAACTATTTTCTCCACGGGGGTGTCAGGTTCATGGTGGTGGGCAGTGTCAGCCACAGAAACGTTACAGAAATCGTGAACTACAGTAACCCAGGTAGGGGAAACATCACAGCGATCCTTCTGCACCCCACAAGCATGCAAGCAGACCCCTCACCTTTTTCACTTTATTGAGATAGAATTGAATCATACAAATTGTGAATATTGCACTCATTTCCCGATGCCGGGTGTTTCTTTTTCTTTTCTTTTTTTTTTTTTTTTTTTTTTCTGCCCTTATTGAGCTCATCACATGATTTATTTTCCTATTTAATTTCCTATATACTGCTTTGAGGATGTTGAGCCATCCTTGCATGCCGGGAATCCCACTGGGTCGTGGCCTTTTCACGTGCTTCTGGCTTTGGCTAGTATTTTGTTGACGATCTTTCTGCTTATTAGGCACGGTGGCCTCTGGTTTTCGTTCCACGTATGTTTGCGTGGCTTTGATGTTAGGGTGACACTGTCCTCGTCAAGTGAGTTTGGAAGTGTTCCCTCCTCTATTTGGGGTGACGAGCTTAACAAGGATTAGTGCTGACGCTTCTTTGGTGGTTTGGGGGGACGTTCCAACCATGAAACCATCTGGTCAACCCCCTGTGCACCGTGAGGGGCAAATCAGTTTCTCTCTGCCCCTCCCTAGGTGGGGCGGGCACGGCGGCCGAAAACGTCTCCTGTGTTATCTACAATGCAGACTTCATGAACTGCACCTGGGCCAAGGGTCCAGCAGCCCCCAGTGACGTCCAGTATTTTTTGTTCATCCAAGACTCAAAGTAAGTGTTCTCCTCGTGTAGACAGATAACCCCTGGAGGCACAGGGAGAAGGAACGGAGGAGATGTCCTGACCGTTGTCTCACCCCTTTCCGTGTCTCACAGGAGAACAATGGAAAGAGAGTGTCCTCATTATGCAGAAGGCTCGGGGACCCACGTGGGATGCCACCTCGATGATCTCTCAAGGTTAACGTCCCAGATTTACCTCCTGGTTAATGGTACCAGCCAACAAGCAGACATCCAGTTCTTTGATACTATTTTGTGGTTAAATAAAATAGGTGAGAACAAGCACCTGTGGTATAACTGCTGGTTAATATGGCCAACAGTTTGCACTGCAATCTGCCCAAGTTTCCTGGGGGTGGCTGCAACAGATGACCACAAACCATCATCCCCCAGCCCTTGCGACCAGGGGTGGCCAGAGCCCCAGGGGACGGTCCCTCCTGCCTTCTCCAGCTCCTGGGGGCTCCAGGCATCCCAGGGCCCCGGGGGACGGTCCCTCCTGCCTCCTCCAGCTCCTGGGGGCTCCAGGTGTCCCTGGGTGGGTGGCCATGTCCCTCCCGTCTCTGCCTCCATCTCCATGGGGCTCCTCCTTGGTGTCTGTGTCCCTCCTCTTCGGTCTAAGGACACAGTCCCTGGCACAGGGCCCCCTGACCCAGGACGACCTTGTCGCAGATTACTCACCACTGCTGTCACCAAGAAGCAAAGGCCCTTCAGATGCCCCTGCACCCCCAGGACAGTAGGGGGGCAGTCAGACCAGGAAGTTGTGCACCCCTCATGCACATGCCCTACCTTGCAGGAGGCACAATTTTCTCCTGCCTTATAGCGGGGGGAGGCTGCATTTAAAGGTCTCCCCAAATTAGACAGTCACCCCAGCTAAAGCAAGCAAGCAGATTCCAGACCCCACCCTGCAAAGTAGGCTTACAGGGGTTCCCAGGTTGCTCGATCTGACCCCCTGTCGCATCCGGAATTCACACAGTGGCCTTGCAATGTTCTCAAGTCCCCCGGCTCCTGTCCTTTGTCCCCAGAGAGGTGGACTGAAGCCCAGAGGAGCTTTGCCGCCTGCAGGCTCACCTGCTGGGGGAGCTCCTGTTGGATTGTACCTGGCCAGGCAGCAGGTCTGCGGGGTGAGGAGACGTCTGCCTCCTCCTTGTGAGAGAATCCTCGTCGTGTGTGTGTTTCGTTGTTGTCCTCGTTGGTACCTGTTTCTGACATATCAAAGCCAAGACAAAATACAATCCCATGACATTGCCCGGTCTGTCCTAAGAGAGGCCTGTCCCCGAGCTCATAAAACCCTTGGAATTCCCCGGGTGGAGCAGGAGGGTCTTCGGTTATGTTGATGGGGGCTGCACCTGAGGGGCTGGTTACCCAGGGAACCGACCGTGACTGGAGAGTCAGGACGTTCGGCCAGCCTCTCAGCTCTGCGAGGGGTTCGGTGGCCTCTGGGGCCGTGATTGAACCACTGTGCAGACGTCATGAAGCCTCATGACGCCCTAAAACAGAATGGGGTTCCTGGAGCTTCCCGGGAGATTTGGGGACCGTGGTGCTGTCTCTGTTCTGAGCTTGGACATCTACTGGGAGGTCCCCTGGGACAGCGCATGTCCACTTAAATGTGTCCCCGATGCACCCGATAGACCGTACTTGGCCGTGTGTCATGCGCACCCACACTTTTGGCCCCAACGTCCAGGGGAAGATAAAAATCTTCGGTTTTAATTTATGAATTGGAGTGTTTATCGGGTTGTCTTTAGGGACTTGTTTTGCTTTGTATGATTCAGGGGTTTTAGCATTTATTTTTTACGATAACGATGGTACGAGGAATTTTACGTCACCAATCATGAGAAAACCCAAGCACAGCCACAAGGTAAGAGAAATTCTACGCACAAAACATTTTTTATGTCCAAAAAAGACCCCAGGATGACGTTCCAGGGTATGACTTCGCACACGGACTTCGTGGTGGCTTTCTAGAGTGACACGTGTTCCCCCTGCGTGTAAATAAAAGAATGAAAGACATTTAGGCGGACACGGGAGGAGCCGGACCCGTGGATCTGCACATCCTTAATTTTCTGTCACAAATTTGGGCAAAAAAAGTGTGTGTGATCCCCGGCGAAAATACAGTGACACGTTGATGGCAGGAGGTGGACCGTCACCTGGCCGGGTGGCCCTCACGGGCCTGCCGAGGTCCCCACAAGGGAATCCCTGTCACCATCTGGAACCCGTGGCCACCGTCGCTGAACGTGGGACCCAGACTCTGGGTCCCCATGCTGTCCGCGGTGGACCCAGTGCAGGAGGGGACGTCCCACGACCCCGTCATTGTTGAGTGGCTCTGGGATGCCGCCTTCTGCTCAGATGGACGTCCACCCCACCCAATCAGC
>PVJL010015685.1:0-23421 GCA_004026885.1 Lyroderma lyra | reverse complement strand
CCAAGTGATTCTGATGTGCACTGAAGTTTGAGAACCACCACTCTATAGATGTAACATTCAAACTCCTGTCTAGTTAGCCAAAGGACAATGTATTTTTCTCCCCAAATTCTCCCCCAGACCAGCCTGGTGAAAATGTCACATGGCAGACTGAGTTGTTTAGAACTTGGAGCTAACAAGGCAGACATGGTTTCCACAACAACAAGACAAGTATTGGTAATCAATGTAAAGATACATTTCAAGGTCTCAGACTCCACTGATACTGGTTCATTTGTTCCTACAGTTCTCATCTTCCCTGCTAACTAACCCTTCCCAGAGACTATGGAGTTTGCCCTGACACTGATAAGAGCTGACTTAATGTTACTATAGAGAGTCACTCAGTAGCAAATCTCTTTGGCCAGTAGTCTAACTCTGACCATGTGCTTTAACGCTAGTGCCTTGACCTTATTTTTGAAACCATGCATCTTTTGTATCTGAATTCCCTCCCTGTTTTACAAACAATAACTGATTCTTCTTCAAAAGACTCAATAATGTCAATTGACTATGGGCTCTCAATAAATTTATCTTAGATAAAATAATATGAAATTCCACCCTGCCAGCCCGATTTAGTCTGTGAACAATAAAGCCAACAGATGTTTCCCTTTGCTTGCAATCTTTATGTACACTGAGGTTTTTCTAATTGGGTTGTCAATAGTTAATATTGAGTGATTTTACATGCAAATCTAAATCTGTCTTCCTCTGAAATATCCCCAAATATGGCAATGATTGGGTCTGCATTTCTGCATGATAAAGAGCTGCCATTAGTATAGCCTACAAATGTTAATTATCCTTTATTATCAATCACCCTAGTGCTATGTTTATATACAGTAATGTAGAAAGTGAAATATGTCATGTGTCAAGTTTCTCAAAATTAAGCAAACAAGAGATAGACCCAAATGGCCATGTGTTTTTAAAAAGATGCAGGAAAACATATTTTGGTAGAAGTACAAACTCTTCCTACACATTTAAAATGTAAGCAAAGTGCTTTGAAAGAATACAACTGAAGACACTATTATGAAAAATAATGTAGCCAGCTTCACTCATTTGTACTCTTTGTAAGGACATTTTGTTTTGCAATCTCTATACACATGTGCAACTTCTATTTTATGAAATAACTATTTCAAACCATTGATATTTCATTAAGGCACTGATTCTCAACATTGGCTGCATATTGATAACTGTCGGGGGGATTTAAAAATACCTCCAGAGATTCTATTTAAATTTTTCTCTGTCACAGCCTGGATGTCAGGAATTTTTAAGCACACTAATGTGATCCTAATGTGCCGTCAGGGTTAAGAATCTTTCTGCAGAATCACTACATGTGAAGGATATAAAATGCTATCTCTTTGATTAAGTTTAGAAGATTTTAAAAGCTAGTGTTGTCCTGTTTTCTCTTTCTTTAGGTCATCTGTTCTTCACAGCTATATCTTCTTATAACAGCAATTTACCCTATATGTGTACCAGATTTAATTTTTTGCATGTGGTAAATTCTTTATGCAATCATGGCTTATTTACTGATTATGATGTTTCTTTGCAATTTTCTGTAGCTGTAAGAACATCTAAGAAAGGTGACACTCAATTTCCCAGTCTGCATTTCAAGCTGATAGTTTAATCCCCTTGTAGGGTGTGATAGTTGCCATTAATAAAAAAGATGTTTGACTGTCAGCCATAAGCATATTAGTTTAAGTACATAGTATCTCAAGCAGAAATGCCAGGGGAGAAATGCCCTTGCTTTGCTACTCATTATCACCATAAACTTATTTGTTTGGTTATAGTTTAGAAGGTGAGAAAGAAACATTTTGTCTACTGAGGTAAAATCATAATCCCAGAGTCTAAATTCTCTACTGAACAGGAAATCCTTGCAGACTTCTTTTCTGAAATATAAGCTGACCATCTCTCCTCTCTTGCATGAATTCTTGTTAGCCATACAGCAAATATTTGAATTGGCCTCTAGAACCTCCATTTTTAACTGGAACCCACAGCAGAGAATTCCTGCCTAAATCGAATGAGGAACATCCCTATGGGACACTTTGTATTTTCATTTCATCCTCTCACTTTCATATTCTTATAAGTAACAGATAGATAATAGTTAATATAGAAAATTTTCCTTTATTACTTTAACTTTGATTTGTGTGTGTGTGTGTGTGTGTGTGTGTGTGGCAGTGGTGGCGGGGCGGGGGGGGGGAGGGGGGGTTCTCTGGCTGGGAATCGAACCCAGTCGCAGCGTTGAGAGCACCGAAGCCTAGCCACTACACCACCAGGGAACTCCTTAACTTTGTTTTTAATATTTAAAAATTCAAATAAATTTGGAAAACAGTAAGTTATATATGAATTCGCTATTCTAACATGATAAATCTTCTATGTATTTCTTTTCAAATATAGTTATAGTTAAAAACAACTTGAACTATCTGTTCAAAGATATTTGCATGTTCTCCTGATTCTTTCACTGTTATTTTCTGTAAAATATTTCTTTAACATTACTATGTATCATAATTTAATCAACACTTTACATATTTGCTGTTTAGTTTGTTTCTGATTTTTTAAAAGAATAAATGCTTTTGTGGTAAATATTTTATGCATAGATAAGCCTCATGATTTTAGTTTTCTTTAGTTGGATTAACCTGAAATGCCAGCGAGATTACTGGGTCAAAGGCTATGAACATTTCTGTGAATATTAATGATTTTTTGAGGTTAGTTTTATGTGGACTGACTGTAGCAATACAGATACTCACTTCATTACAGTGGGCTGGATCTGAACTCATAGCATCTTCAAGGTATGCCTGTACATAGTGGTTTCAGGGCAAGCTCAATGAGAGGAGCCATTTTTTTCTTCCATACTTTTTATTTTTATTTATTTTACCTTTGTTCTTTCTTTTAATTTTTTTCTATTACAATAGGTGCTTTGATCTTTCTCTATTTTCACATTTATTTAACAATATAGCTCCTCTTTTGTGAATATTATGCTTGACTTGAGCTTTTATCTACTTAATCAAATAATTTTAACACCAATTACATAGTTACATAATTGTTTATTAATATTTTATTTTGTAATTAATGTTTTATATTATCTAAAATATATTGACATGCTGTATAGGATGTATAATATATTAATGAAAATATATTATATTTTGACATATTATATGTATTAGCTCTTAATGTTTTCTGAGTATTGTTCCTAATAACCTAATTACTTTGGTTTTGTGAGGTGCCCATCTTTAAAATTTTTTTTTGTATTATTAAATCTGTTCATTTTTTTCTTTTAGACTTCTAACACTTTTAAATTTACATTACTTTTTAATGTAACAGCTGATAAATATTCTACTTTTCCTATTTATTTATTTATTGTAATTTAATTATTTGTAAATTATTGCAGTAAAACATATAAACTGTAAGGAGTGGATTAAGATGGCAGCATGAGAGGACATTCCTGAAACATCTCATGGAAATTACAAACTGAACAGCCAAAATCTGACAAGGGAATCCCCAAGTGACACAGCCTCATCTGAGAGATCCACCCACTGCAAGAAAACACCTAAAGGTCAGAGAAAGGGAGGTGAATGGGAGGAAAGGGGAGGGAGCAGTGTGGAAATGGGACTGCAAAAGTGGGTCGGGCAGAAGAAGGACTGAGGAGGGGGCCAGGGGAAATGGGCTGAAGCACAGTACAGTCCCAGGCAGACAAAGGAGCAGACAGTGCAAACCCCGCCAGGAAATGAGATAAAGTGGCACCCATCCTCTGGCTCCAGTGTACTCCTGACTGAAGGCCATGTTTGCTTGGTGGTGTGCAACTGCCTGAACTTCTTCCTGACAGAGGATTCAGCTTGTACTACCGCACACGCCAGGCATTGCTGGGCACTCCCCTGATGGAGGAGCAGGCTTATGTTGCAGAATGTGGCTGCCCAACCCTGAGCATTCCTAATGGAGGGAAAGGCCCATTTCACAGCTGAGTCAGCACCCAGAGTAACGAGCAACCTTGGGACAAACAGCTGTGAAGAATTGCACTGCCCCACCTGCTAGGCAGAAACTGTGAACATGGAGCCTGGCTACTTCCCTTTGTCCTCCCCTAAACCACTATTACCCTGGAATGCCAACAAGTCCTGAGCCTTCCCCAACTCTGATCACAAAAGAACCAGCAGGGGGGGCTCAGGGAAACTGTAAAACAAAGGCATAGCAGCCTCTGCACAGATCTCAGGGGCAGAGAATATCATTGCCCACCACATTTCCCCAAAGAAAAGCACATCAAAAAATAGGCAACTGAGTCAAAGAGGAGAAACCCACCCTCCAAGAAAGCTCCAAGAGTGAGAAAATCTAACAACCAAGAGAAAATTCTGTAAGACACTACAGCAAAACAAAATGGGAAGTGAAAGAAAGACTTCTCCATATCTGCAAGGGGGGAAAAGTCCTTAAGCCTGGGAAGAGAAACACATCAACTACAATGAACTCCCTTGGCAACAAAGCATCTCAGAGAGAAAATGGGAAATCTCCAGAAAAAGAACTTATAGATTTAGAAATATATAATCTAAATAAACCACAATTCAAGACTGTACTCCTAAAAATACTGAAAGGGCTCAGGGAATACTAGCTGACTACTCAGAACCAGATATATGATCTTAGAAAGCAAATCTGTAAAAAAACAAAACAAAACAACATTTTAACAAATAAATTGAAACTATAAAAAAGAATCAAATGGAAATTCAAGAGATAAACAATGCAATAAAAGAAATAAAGCATGAACTAACTAGCATAGGAAGCATGGCCAATCAGGTGGAGGAAAGAATTAGTGAGATTGAAAATAGAAACATAGAAATTGAACAGAAAGAAAAATAAAGAGACTTGAGAACCAAAAATAAAATGAATGATCTCTATAAGAACTATGTGACTCCATTAGAAAGAGCAACATTAGAATAATAGAAATACCAGAAGAAAGAGCAAAATTCTACTGAGAGTTTAATCAAACAAATAATAGATGGGAACTTTCCAACCCTATGGGAAGAACTGAAATGCCAAATTCAAGAAGAAAACAGGACCCCAGATACCTGAATCCCACCAGACCTTCTCCAAGGCACATTATACTAAAGATGTCAAAATCAAAGACAAAGAAACAATTCTCAAGGCAGCCAGGGGGAAAAAATTAAAACCTTCAAAGGAAAGCCATCAGCCTTCATCAGACTTCTCAGCAGAAACTCTTCAATCTAGGAGGCAGTGGAATCTTATATTCAAAACATTTAAAGAGAGAAACTACCAGCCAAGAATAATCTATCCAGCAAAATTACCCTTTAAATATGAAGGATGGATAAAGACCTTTTCAGACATAAAGAAACTGAGGGAATTCACCAACACAAGGCTGGGATTCCAGGAAATATTGAGAGAGACTACTCAACCTGAAACAAAAAGCCTAAATAAATGGCAAAAAGAAGGGACAACAAAAATATAAAACAAGAAAAAGCAAAGGTTCAAATTTCCCCAAAAGAATAGAAATTAAAAGTATGCTTAAGAAAAGAAGCCACTATCTACATGAAACTTTCCCATTAATAAACCTCATGGTAACTACTCAAAAAGTATCTCAGAACCAAGATACACAATCAAAAATAAGAGGAAACAGAAGGAAACAATCATAGAACACCATCAAGCTAGAAAAACAGACAGTGAGAGAAAAGCAAAGAAATCAAGACTCCGAACAACCACAAAACAGAAGAAAAATGGCCATAGAAAATTCTTATTATCAATCATCACCCTAAATGTAAATGGACTGAACTCACCAATAAAAAGAAACAGAATAGCTGACTGGATTAAAAACAAAACCCATTCATATGCTGTCTACACAAGATACACCTCAGCCACAAGGACAAACACAGACTCAGAGTGAAAGAGTGGAAAACAATATTCCAAGTAAATGGCATTCAAAGAAAAGCAGGAGTAACCATACTTATATCTGATGAAACAGACTTCAAGATAAAAAGGACAATGAGACAAAAATGGACATTTCATAATGACAAAAGGGACAGTACAATGAGAAGATATGACACTTATCAGTATATATGCCCCCAACCAGTAAGCACCAAAATTTATAAAGCAACTACTTAAAGATCTAAAAGGTGAAACTGACAAACACATTTAATGTAAACACCCCTTTGACAGTCATAAACAGATCATCCAAACAGAAAATAAATAAGAAAATATCAGCTCTAAATGATACTTTATAACAATTGGACATAATTAACATTTACAGGATACTCCATCCTACAAAACTAGACTATACCTTCTATTCTAGTGCACATAAAACATTCTCAAGGCTAGACCATATACTTGGACACAAAACTAGCCTCAGCAAATGTAAGAAAATAGAAATGATACAAAGCATATTCTCAAACCACAAAGCCTTGAAATTAGAGATCAACTGCACAAAAAAAAGCAGAAAAAACCCTATATATATGGAAATTAAACATGTTATTAAAAGCTGACTGGATCAAAGAAGAAATAAAAGAAGAGATTAAAAATACACAGAAACAAATGACAATGAAAATATAAAGTATCAAAATTATTGGGATGCAGAAAAAGCAGTAATAAGAGGAAAATTTATGTCATTAGAGGACTATCTCAAGAAACAAGAAAAAGCACAAGTAAACAACCTGACATTCCATCTCAAAGAACTAGAAAAAGAAGAGCAAAAAAAGCCCAAACTAAGCAGATGGAAGGAAATAATAAAAATTGGAGCAGAACTACCTGAAATAAAGAACAGAAAAACAATAGAAAAAAATTCATGCAATGAAGAGCTGCTTCTTTGAAAAAATTAATAAGATTGACAAACCCCTAGGCTAGGTTTACCAAGGGGCAAAGAGATAAAGTACCAATAACCAAAATTAGAAATGAAATAAGAGAAAGTACTACTATATCACAGAAATACAAAGGATCATAAAAAATATTATGAAGGACTATATGTCACCAAATTTAACAACCTTGAAGAAACGGAAGTTTCTAGAAAAATAAAGTCTACCTACACTGAATCAAAAAGAGCTGGACAATCTAAATAGACCAATCAACAGTAAGGAAATTGAAACAATCATCCAAAACCTCCCCAAAGGCAGAAGCCTAGGACCAGATTGTCTCATCAATGAGTTTTTATCAAGCATTCAAAGATGAACTAATGTTTATTCTCCTCAAACTCTTACAAAAAAATTGAAGTATAGGCAATACTTCCCAACTCTTTCCACAAGGCCAACATCACCGTAATATCAAAGCCTGGTAAGGATAATACAAATAAAGAAAACTATAGACCAATGTCTCTTATGAACACAGATGCAAAAATCCTAAATAAAATACTAATAAATAGAATACAACGATGAATTGAAAAGATTATATAACACGATCAAGTGGAATTCAACTGACAAACACAAGGATGTCAACATACACAAATCAATCAATGTGATACACCACATAAACACACAAAAAGATAAAAACCATATGGTTATATCAATTGATGCAGAAAAAAATTTTATAATATACAACATCTATTTATGATCAAAACACTGAATAAAATGGGTATAGAAGGAAAGTATTTCAACATAATAAAGGCCGTATATGACAAACCCTCAGTTGGTATTACACTGAATGGGTAAAAGCTGAAATCTGTTCTCCTAAAAGCAGGAACAAGACAGGGATGTCCCCTGTCACCACTGCTATTCAATGTACTACTGGAAGTTCTAGCCAGAACAATCAGGCAAGAGAAAGGAATAAAAAGCATACAAATTGGAAGAGAAGAAGTTAAACTTTCATTTTTTGCAGGTGACATGATGCTTTATATAGAAAATTCTAAAGACTCCACCAAAAACTATTAGAAATAATAAACAAATACAGTAAAGTTGCAGGACATAAAATCAATGTACAAAAATCAATTGTATTTCTATTATTACCAACAACAAAACTTCAGAAAAAAAATGAGGCAAATGATACATTTTGCAATTGCCAAGAAAAATAATAAAATAGCTAGGAATAAACTTAACAAAAAACATGAAGGACTTATATACTGAAAAGTATAAGACACTATTAAAGGAAATTGAAGAGGACACAAAGAAATAGAAAGATATTCCATGTTTAGGGAATGGAAGTATCAACATAGCTAAAATGACTATATTACCCAAAGCAATATATAAGTTTAATGCAATTTCCATCAAAATCCCACAGACATTGTTCCAAGAAATAGATAAAAGAATCATCAGTTTCCTATGGTACCATGAAAGACCCCCAAATTGCCAAAGCAATCATACTTAAAAAGAATAAGCATGGAGGCATCACACGCTCTGATTTCAATCTATACTACAAAGCACCAATAATCAAAACAGTTTGGTATTAGCAGAAGAACAGACACACAGATCAATGGAATAGCATTGAAAACCCAGAAATAAACTCATAAATATATGGACAGATAATTTTTGACAAAGGAGAAAAATATATACAATGGGGAAAAGAAGGCCTCTTCAGTAAATGGTGCTGGGAAAATTGGAAAACCACATGCAAAAGAATGAATCTGAACTCCAAACTGTCACCATATACCAAAATTAACTCCAAATGGGTTGAAAACCTCAACATAAAACCAGAAACAATAAACTATATGGAAGAGAATATTGCTACTAAACTTATAGACCTTGGACTCAAAGGAGAATTTCATGAACCTAACTTCAAAAGCAAAAGAAGTAAAAGCAAAAATAAATGAATGGGACTATATCAAACTAAAAAGGTTATGTACAGCAAACAAACAAACAAAAAAGCACTATCAACAAAGCAAAGAGAAAGCCAACCGAATGGGAGAAAATGTTTGCAAACAATGCCTCTGATAAGGAGCTAATATCTAAAATATATAAGGAACTTGTACAACTTAACAATAAAAACAAACACACAATACAATTAAAAAATGGGCAGAGGACCTAAACAGACACTTCTCCCATGAAGACATACAAATGGTCAACAGATACCTGAAAAAATGCTCATCCTCATTAGCTATCAGGGAAATGCAAATCAAAACTGCAATGAGATACCACCACACACCTGTTCGAATGGCTATAATCAATAAGACAAGAAAGAAAGGAACCCTCATACACTGCTGGTGGGAATGCAAACTGGTACAACTTCTACAGAGGACAGTGTGGAGTTTCCTTCAAAAATTAAGAATGAAGTTAGCACAGAACCCAGTAATCCCACTTCTGGGTATCTACCCCCCAAATTTGAAAATCTTCTGCAAAGATATATGCACTCTGATGTTCATAGCAGCACTATTTGCTGTGGCCAAATCATGGAAACAGCCAAAATGTCCCTTGACAGACGACTGGCTAAAGAAGTTGTGGTATATATATACAATGGAAAATTTCTCAGTCACAAGAAAAGACAAAATAGGGCCATTTGTGACAACATGGATGGACCTTGAGGCCATCATGCAAAGTGAAATAAGCCAGACAGAAAAAACCAAGAACCATATGATTTCACTCATTTGTGGAACACAAAGCTGAAAGCAACAAAGAAACAAAAACTGATGGACACAATCAATAGTCTAATGGTTAGTGGTTATTTGAGGATATGTGGAAGTGGGAGAGAGAGGAGGAGTCAAATATATGGTGATGGAAAGAGCACTGATGGGTGATGAACAGATAACACAACACATAGATGATATATTGTAGAATTGCACACCTGGAACCTCTGTAATTTTCACTAGTCACCCCAGTAAACCTAACAATAAAAAAGAAAAGAAAACACATAAAATCTGCATCTAACTAAATTTGCCCCTCCAAACTGCCAAGGATTTATTTAAAACTATTTATCTTACATAATTCATCTTTTTTGGGTGTTTGTGAGGAGAGTACATGTGTATTATAATTAGGTTTACTCAATAGTTACCTGTTCCATAAATTCATGTCTTTTCTCAGATAAAGCATCACATTTTAGGGTTAGAGTTTTATATGCTTTTTTTTATTTCCCCTTGAAAATATTTTTATTCAAGTGTATACTCATATATTAATAATTAAATGTGTAAGTTTTAAGTGAGTTTCAATATATCTTATTACCCTTGCCACCCCAAAATCAATTTTAAAAATTTATAATTAAAGTCCATAAAAATTTATTTATTGTAATTGAGCAATATTTATCTCTTTAAGAAAACTACTCCAGTTGATTTTACATTTTGTCACTGCCTAAGTATATGGAAGGTTAGTTGTGATTTTCTCATCATGAATCCAGAACGAAGGAGAAGATTAATAAGGTCGTCTAATTTAAACATCAATGTGTGATTACTACATTTATCTGGTCTTATTACCAATTCAGGCAGAAAGTAGTTGTCATAACTATTTAATGATCACTTGTTACTTCATAAAAATGCCTATCCTAAGGGTAGTATTTACACCCTTAAATTAAAGAACCTAATCATTTTCTGTTCTGGAGCCAGCTGGAGACTAGGAGGGACTTGTTCAGGTTCACAATGAAAATTATTCTACGCTCAACAAACAAAGTAATGGGGGACTTTGACATAAACAGTATTGCTCTGCAGTTGAAGCTCAGAGACAGACTGTGAAACCACACAAGCAGAAAACCAAGATAAACTTTCAGAGAAGAAAAATATTAACTAATGCTGCTTCTGGTTAAAACTGATGGCATTGGCATTAAATTGTACTCCTTCCTTAAATCATCTTCAGGTTCCATGAGACTCTATTGTTCTTGCATCAAGGGACATCATAACCTAAGATTGACTGGGACTTTAACTTGCTATCAAAGCCTTTCATTGGGTAGGATCCTACCCTTATCTGGTCATTATTTGAAGGTGCTGCTACATGTTCCAAACCGTCATAGGAGTCACCCTATGAAGAACACAGGACTAAGTGTGAGAAATATAAACATAGCATCTCCTGAAACTTACTTTTAATCTTTAAAAGTGCAGTAAATAGTGTAGCTTCTTCAGATTATTTATTCCTTTTCAAAAGAATTCACAATAAACAATCATTTCTATTGTCTAATTCCTTACAGCTATAATGTTTTGGACAACTAGACTGAGTTTCATTAAGTATTTACTTTTGTTTTGTATCTATGGCAAAATTTTCATTTGTTTCATAGATATTCTTAATCCAAATAGGCTCAAAGTAATTGAACCAATAATCACTTCTCATATTTTTTCAAGAAAGATACCAAAGTAATAGTTTCATTTTTAATGCATGCAAAATGGACATTTCCTAGTACAGATTGATAAGACACAATCATTTTAATTGTTTAGTATATATTTAAGCAAAGTATCCCGCCCATCACTATAATTGCATATCACTCAAGAATAAAGTATGCTTGGCAAGATCCACCATCATTGCATTTTTCTAGTGCTAGATCTTCAGTTGTTTTTTCTTATAATTTTGGTATAATTCTAAAATAATATGCACATAAATAATATGCTGTATTTAATAAACACTTTAGGGAAAAACACAGCTTGAATACTAAATTCATTGTTTTCATTCACTTAGAATGACGTATTTCCTACAACCTATGCTGACAAATTTTATTTACAACTGAAATGCATGCACATTCATTTTCATTAAAATACCATGAAAATATCATAGTGCAATTGACAAAAATGACAGCAAAAAAGATTCTCTCAGCATGCTATTTTTTTTTAACTTTGTAAAGGTGATTTGTAAGATACAAAATTAAATGAAGGATTGGGATTTCTATCTGTATCATTTAACCCACAGAGTTATGAAAATACTTACATTGTGAAGAATAAACCTTTAGAAAGCACTTACCTTTCCTAAAAGAGTGTCACACATATTGAGATAGAAAACAAAAATGCTAAACTACTGAGATTTATAAACCATCAAAATAAAATATAAAACTAAAATTCAAATCTTAGCCTATCATTCAATATGTTCCGGGGAAAGAAAACAGCGAGCCAAAAGAACAGAATAAAATCCTAAATCCAAGTGTAGCAATCTCTGAAATTAATGTGATAAGAATCAATCTACAATGGCTCAAATTCTTTGTAACCTATTTTATATTATTATTTTCACGTAGTTTATGTTTTAGAGAAAAATATTTCTAAAAGTCAGCAAACTTCTAAGTCCATAGTAAAATGAAACAAATTTGAAGTATACCGTAATCTAAGAAATAGAAATCAGCATTTCATAAAGGATAATTTAATATAACAGTTACTTTGAACAATCTAAAGAAAGGAGAGGTAAAGTAAAAGAAAAAAATTAAGGGGAGATCTGGGTAACATCTCTGGTTATTAAAACAGAAAAATCCCTAGAGACACAAAGGTAAAGTATTAGGCTTCCTTAGCTGGAAATAGGTATCTGTTAACATTCAATTCCCATTCCTCAAATTTCATAGCCTTCAAGCAAAAATCCTATTTATAATTTGGCCACCAGAGTGCATCTACTTCCACAAAGGAGTAACTTTTTAAAAAAAATTACAGTTGACATTTGTACAATATTATATTAGTTTCAGGTGTAGAACATAGTAATTAGACATTTACATAACTTCTGAAGTGATCACCCCGTAAGTCTAGTACCCACCAAATGGAGTATCCTGTACAGGTAATTGATCCAGTTATAGTACAGAATGTAGCTCCTATTGTAAGTTAGTGAGTGTGTGTAAGTTGCTTTCTACATTTCTGGATGATCTATCTGGTTCTTCATACAGAGGCACTTTTATATCAAAGTAAATTACAAAAAACAGAACATAGAAAATTCATTAATTAAGATACTAATCGTATTTTACATAAAAATTGCATAATTAACTTACATGTTTCCACAAATAACATATATTAATATCTACCACACACATCTTATATGATTCTGGATGTGTCTTTTCTTGATTTATCAGAGTTGGGAATTTTATTTATTGTTAAATTTATTGAGGTAACATTGATAAGTAAATATTACATAGGTTCCAGGTGTACAATTCTATAATACATTGTCTATGCATTTGATTATGTGTTCATCACCTAGAGTCAGTTCTCTTTCCATCACCATATATTTGTGTCCCTGTCCCTTCTCCTCCACCCACCCTCCTCTTCTCTTACCTTCAGATAACTACTAAATTATTGATGAGTTTTGTTTCTTTGTTGGTTTCAATTTTATGTTCCACATATGAGTGGAATCATGTAGATCTTGTTTTTTACTGCTAGCTTATTTTACTTTGCAAGATGATCTCAGGATCCCTCCATGCTGTCATAAATGGCCCTATTTCCTCTTTTCTTATAACTGAGTACTATTCAATTGTGTAAATGTATCACAACTTCTTTATCCAGTCATCTACCAGGGGACATTATGATGGTTTCCATGATTTGGCCACCATGAATAGTGCTTTGATGAACATTGGGGTGCACATACCTTTGTGGACTGAGGTTTTCAGGTTAATTGGGTAGATACTCAGAAGTGGGATTGCCAGGTCATATGGCAATTCTATTCTTAGTTTTTTGAGGAACCTCCACACTGTCCTCCATAGCAGTTGTCCCAGTTTGCATTCCCACCAGCAGTGTGCAAGAGCTCCTTTTTCTCCACATCCTCTCCAGCACTTGTTATTCCTTGTCTTGTTGATAACAGTCATTCTAACAGGTGTGAGGTGGTATCTCATTGTGGTTTTGATTTGCATTTCCCTAACAGCTAATGAAGTTGAACATTTTTTCATGTATCTGTTGGACATTTGCATGTCTTCATGGGAGAAGTGTCTGTCCAGGTCCTCTGCCCATTTTTAATTGGATTGTTTGTTTGTTTTCTCGTTTAGTTGTACGAGTTCTTTATATATTTTAGATATTAGCTCATTATCAGAAGTGTTGTTTGCAAATATTTTCTCCCATTTGGTTGGCTGTCTTTTTGTTTAGTTTTTTGTTTGTTTGTTTGTTTGATTGATTGTTTGTTTTATTTGCTTGTTTGTTTTGTTTTGCCATGGAGAAGCTTTTTAGAAGACTTTAGTTTCATATAGTCCCATTCATTTATTTTTGCTTTTACTTCCTTTGCATTTGAGGTCAAGTTCATGCAATCCTCCCTGAACCTGATGTCTGTAAGTTTAGTACTGATGTTTTCTTCTATACAGTTTATTGTTTCAGGTCTTATGTGGAGGTCTTTAATCCATTTTGAGTTAATTTTGGTATATGGTGACAGCTGGCAGTTCAGATTCATTCTTTTGCATGTGGTTTTCCAATTTTCCCAGCACCATTTACTGAAGAGGCTTTCTTTTTCCCATTGTATATTTTTCACTCCTTTGTCAAAAATTATCTGTCCATATATTTGTGAGATTATTTCTGGGTTATCAATTCTGTTCCATTGATCTGTGTGTCTGTTCTTCTGCTAATACCAAGTTGTCTTGATTATTGGTGCTTTGTAGTATAGATTGAACTCGGGGAGTGTGATGCCTCCAGGCTTATTCTTTTTATGCAGGACTGCTTTGATGATTTGGGGTCTTTTGTGGTTCCATAGGAATCTGATGATTCTTTTATCTATTTCTTGAAATAATGTCTGTGGGATTTTGATGGAAATTGCATTAATTCTATATTGCTTTGGGTAATATGATCATTTTAATTATGTTGATTCTTCCAATCCATGAACACAAAATATCTTTCCATTTCTTTGTGTCCTCTTCAATTTTCTTTAATAGTGTTTCATAGTTTTCAGTGTATAGAAAAATTTTGGTTGCATATCTTTCCTAATTTATTTTTTTCCTGTTGCTAAGATAACATGATATTTAGGCCTATAAACACTACCTGATTTCTTTTGATTTTAATCATAGAAAGATCACCAAATCAATTACTTATAACAATTGTAAGTGCCATCTGACCGGAGTCTTTTATTTCCTCACTAGTCACTTGAAAATATTCATAAAATTTTCTGGCATTTTCTTCATGGAACCTTATTTGTTTTTCCGGTTGTAAATATTAGAAGAATATAATAAAACAGACAAAATAATTAGCAATAAACTAGAATTCCCCAGGCCAACACTGTTAACATTTCAGCTGTTTTGTTTAGAGTTATTATGCATTTTTTAAATTAAGAAAATATCACATCCCTAACTCTCCATCTTATTTTTAAAATATTATTATAAATTTTTTATAAATACCACTGTCAAAGACTAAGGACATCATACTGAGACATTATAATTCATTTAACCATTTTTTTTATTGCCAAGTATTATGATGTTGCAATAAACACCTTTTCACAGCAAAGTCTGTCTACATTTTAAGAACCCCTTGCAGGGAAACTTAATGTTAACACATTGATCTTAAATATAATTCAAATATACCTGTGACAAATACAGCATAAATGCAATTATTTTGTACTTTATCATATGAAGATACCACATAAATCTATTAACACTTTTATCAAACATATTTCCCACATATTCCTACCTTTACTCCTCAATACAAAAGAGGTTTTTTCTCCTTTTCGGCCTGTGTGACAACCCCTTTAATCTCTAGTTTCAGCTACAGTCCACATTAGTAAAGAAGTTCATTTTAAATCAGGAAAAATTATTTTGGCCTGACATTGTACCACATTAATCCCTGATGAGTATACAGTAGGGAAGAATAAACAGAGGAGTCCTCAGGGAAACCTCATGAAGGATTCTGATAAGACAGGAAGATATGAACTATAACCATGCTAATCACCATGCAAAAAACACAGCTGACTTCACAGTCCATCTATTTCTAGACAAGATTCATAACTTGGAAGTGAGGCTTTAGGTTAGAGAAGTGAATGGTTCTCACACATCCAGATGAACACAAAAGGCTCCATGATTTGAAGGCTTTTCTGATTCAAGGGTCCTGGGATGCTTCAGGAAATGTGGAATACCTGTGAGTGTCAAAGGTTTTGAGAGACTTTTTTCTATTTGATTTTTCTGTTAGGGACATAGTGCCTTCTATTTGAAGCAAAGAAGCAGAAAAATAGGTCAAAAGTTTCAGGGAACAACATGGAGGTGATAAGAAGAATAAAGCTTTTGAATCAAGTTTATGTGAGTTCACGTCTATGCTGCTTAGGGTGTGTTTGAGAAAGTTTTTAGTCACTCCAAGTCTTAATTTTTCTCCATGATAATAACTCAAACAGTTGTGGTAACATGTGTAGAGGATGAAGCAGTGTCCCTGGTAGATGGCAGCTGTTTAATAAGCGTTCATTCCCAGCCTCCAGATGACCTCCACTTCCCTCAACCCTTTCCTTTTCTCCTCTAGACTCAAGGAAGAGTGAGATCAAGGAGAGTCTAGATTCTTTCTAGGTTTCCCAGCCCATTGTGGAAGGTCGAGTAAGAGAATTACACAAGTAAATAAGGCATTCATTTACAATCACATATGGGTTCACTTTTATTTATTTAGTTAGTTAGTTTGCACATTTCTACTTACTGTTTTACCCTTCAAAAATCCTTCACACTGTTTTTCTTCCTTTTTTATTGTTAAATTTATTGGGTTAACATTGTTCAGCAAAAATTACATAGGTTCCAGGTGTACAACTCTACAATACATCATCTGTGTGTTGTGTTATGTGTTCATCACCTCCAAGGCAAGGGAAGTGAAAACTTTTAGAAATTCAGCTATTTATTGTATGTAAAACCAGTTACTGCTTTTATAAAGATTTTTGTTAGGTGGAGGGTATTTTTCAAACTTTCTGTGTATTTGAAGCTGAGGAATTTCCTGTGGCATGCAAAATTATATTCCCACTGTGTTGAGATCTCTGCTTTACTTACCTGCCACTGATTTTATAGCTTGGAACAAACTACAATTCATTTTAAGACCATCAAATCCCACTATACTTGCAGCTATCAGAATATTAATTTTATCCTGCTCATTTATTAAAATCAATTTAAGTAAGAAAAATACAGTTTAAAAGGATTATGTTAGAAATGAATAGCATTTAATTAATTAAAACAAAGAGGACATTATCCAGCAATGTCTTCAAAAGATTTTTTAAAGTATAATTTGTCTCTCTTTATCAACTAAGTTTTGTGAATACTGAAATATTTTGTTTTGCTAATTTAAAAGCTTGAACTAAATTGCCCTTTTGTTGATATTCGCATATCATAGTTTTTATCTTGCTGAGGAGACATTTAGTTTCTAGTGTATTTGCTCTATAGTTTTTATCATTTTCCTGTGGATTTTAAATACACCTTAGGCAAGAAACTCTAGGTTTAAAAACTGTCTATTAAACTAGCTCTATTTTATCTTAATGGCTGTCAACTAATTCTCATATATTTTTGCTATAGAACAAATACTTAAATGATGGAGTTGCATGTTATTCAGATTGAGAAACAGATGACAGAAACTTCTTAGTGTATAATTAGTTTATTTAAATACTGAATGAACAAAGAATTTCACTCTTTATGTACAAAGTGTGGCAACTGGCAACTAAAAAGCGTTATCCTAATGCCTACTTTTCTTTTTGTTGAAAATTTTCTTTTTCATATGTTGATTCTTCAGCAATGATCTCTAAAACATGCCCAGTAAGTCAATCTCCCCCTGCCTTAATCCTCAATTGTTATTGCATTTCACCAATATAGTAGGAAGAATAATGTCTATGTCCTAATCCTTATGACTGTGTTATCCTACATTGCAGGGGGGACTTTGCAGATGTGATTAAGGTTGAGGATGTTAATAAAGGGATATTATCCTGAATAATGCAGGTAGACCCAACCTAATCACATGAGTCTTACTAGCTGAGATAGAATCAGAGAGTAGTCACTAAGAGATGCAGCCTTGATGTCTTTGAAGATGGAGGAAGGAGGGCATGAGCCAAGGAATACAGAGCAGCTTTCTAAAGGATTGAAGGGGCAAGGAAATTGATTCCCCTAAGAGCTTCCAGAAGGGAATTTAGCCTTGCTGACATGTTGATTTTGATTTTAATGAAATGAGGTCTTCTAATTTCTGATCTACAGAACCATAAGATAATATGTTTTTATTATTTTTAAGCCACTAAGGTTGTAGGAATTTGTTACAACAAGAGAACACTTATGCAACCCACAAGAATTAATCTTATTGTAAAAGGAAAATATCTTGTAGACCAACTACTATGTTTTCAGATGAATGATGTCCTTTACAGTTCTACAATATCACTTCTGAAATGCTTTTTTCTATTAAGATAATTTTCTAATAAATACATATTGAATCCCCACCTTTTGAGGCATGGAAGACTCATAATTATACATAAGCCATATTCCCTGTGCTACTTTCTTGTTTCTGCTATAGAAGACTTCAACAATGCATTCTTAACAATGAGGATGTAATTCTGACCTGTCGTACATACTATGTTTGCATTGCAGCACACATGTGAATGTCAAGATTAAAAACTCAAAAAATAAATGCATGAAAAAGAGATTAATCACTTCTGTCTAGTGAAAAGGAATCATAAATATTTTGGCCAGAATGATGATAATGTCTTAGTAAATAAAAAATAGTGATGGATTAATCAAACAAATTTTGTGTTTTCTGCAGGATCAAAAATAAATTATTCAAAACATAGAACAGCAAAAAACACTGTCATAATTCTATTCACATTTTTCAACTGCTATTCTTCTAATTCCTTCTTTCATCTAACAAAATATTTTTATTTTTAGAAAGTACTCAAAATTTAGCCTAAATAACATTAATCACACTCATTAAATTTTGGCCCACTTGTGATCAGATGTTTAAAACACAAATAAAAACATCTTTTAAATATATTATTAGAAAACTGCAGGCAGAATGTTGGGTTTCAATATTTAAAATAGACTAGGAAAGAGTGAAGCTTTGTAAGTAATGTCCATTAACTTTGTGACAATTCAGAAATGTATTTGATCATTACTAGATTCCAAGTTATTAAAAGTAGTGAAAATCAAGGGTTTTTAAATATGTGACATTACCAAATAAAGGCTTAACACCAAATATAATCATATCCCATTAATATATCACTATTTTTAACAACAGAAATGACATTTTCTTTAAAAACCTGAAATTTTGACTTGTTATAAATTTGTACAGGACTCCCACAATTCTACATTGAAAATGAGGTTTTATTGCATATAATTAAAGGACATGTGAATGGTAAGCTACAATTTGATTAGTTTTGAGACTGGAAACCATCACCACAATAAAAATAATGAGCATTTTCATTATCACCTAAAGTTTCCTTCTGTCCCTTAATAATCCTTCATAGGCCCATCCCTTACCCTAGAGCCCAGCATCCACTAAACTGCTTTCTGTTAATATAGATAAATTTGCATTTTCTAAAATTTTGCATCAATAAAGTCATACAATATGTACCTTTCTTTTCCTTTCACTCAGCATAATGATTTTGAGATTCCTCTATTTTGTTGCTTATATCAATAGTCCTTTACTTTTATTTCTGAGTAATATTTCTGAAGTTAAATATTTTTATTTATATAATGAAACCTCAGTGGGCCAATTAGTAAGTTAAGATAAACAGTTACCTGCATGGCCGAATGCTACATGCACTTTGTAAAATGATATTAGATTAAAATATTGTCACTATTTAAAAATGTTAACCTCAACCTCAGACATTCCACTACATTGGGCCTTAACAAATGGTTACTGCTGCGTGAAATGAGAAGGATGTTTTGAGAAGGGAAGAACACAGGGAAGAACATGAACTCCCTTATGCCCTCACTGCAGGTTCCTGCGATGCCTGAAAAGGAGGAGTTACAAAATCCATGTGAGAAGACTTTATACCTTTTGTACTTTGTTATTATAATAGATTTGCATTACTATAATTAGAACAGATGAGCAAAGAGTAATTAAGACACAACTTCTGATAAAGGTACTAGAAGAAGATAGGAATTTAAGTGAGGAGGATGGGGGTTATCTTCTGGGCCACAGTCATCCCAGAAGCTACAATTTGTCTTCCCTAAAGTGTGAAAGGCCTATTAGAAAGAGAAGCAGATTGAATGAAGCTAATTCTAGAATTATATTTCCTACAATTCTGGTGTTGTAAGCATATTTGCAATATTAATTAAAAGTAAAAACAAATATATTTTCTATGGTCTAAACATTGAGCAATTGCTCATGAAACAAAATTCTCTGAGTGTGCACAAATGGATCAGACCAACCTAGCTCAGTGTGAAAAGTAGAATATATGAATGTTGATCAGACATGAGAGGGAAAAGCCCCCTTCTATTAATATTCAGTATGCTCTTTAGCACTTGTTCCTTCATTGCTCCTGCTCAGTCCAATCCAATAATCCAACCCTGACAATCTCTCCCGTTTCCTTTTCTGGTTTAACTTCCTCAACCCAGTAGGTAAATGCTAAAGGTTTCCTGAGATTGACAGAGAGCCCTCCTTGTTTTCTTTCTGACAATCTCATCCACCCCCATGCCTTTAATTGGCACCTATACATGATGACTTACAATAGTATTGTACATCCCAGCTGATACCTCCCCTCATAGTTCTAGAAGTACCTAACTACTCACTTATTTGAAAATTCCTCTTGAGTATTCCAAAGCCATCTCAAAATCAACATGCCAAAAAAAAAAAACCAAAACAACTTTTAGTCTTCCTTTCAAACAAGATCCTTTTCCACAATTTCCTGTCTCTGTGAATGTTTCATTCAGCTACCCACACATAGGGACCATCCTTAACAATTTCCTCTCTCTTATACCCCTCCCATATCTAACCCATGATCAATTCTTATTGTCTTTACCCTCTAAACAAAGTATCTCTCTTGAATCAGTCCACTTCTGTTCATTTCCACTGCTTTCATCCTAGTCCAAGTTGCCATTATGGACAATTGCCGTAATTCACTAACAAGTCAACCCACACCTCTTCTAGCACCCTCTATTTATTCTCCACATTGCAGCCAGAGGGATCTTTCAAAACACAAACCATCTCCTCTTAAAACAAATGTATGATAAAAAGTTTTAAAGTGTGCAACCAGAAGATATCACAGAAAGAAAAAAAATGAGGTGAGGAAAAAGAGGTACATACAAGCTCTGTAGGAAATAAACTAAAGTAGGAAAACTACATAGATGTTTAATAAAAGGTTAGAGATGAAGTAGGACACTTTTATCAAATAATTTTTGGTTGTATAGACAACTTGTATTATTTGAGATGATGATGAGGAAAAGTGGTATGCCATAATGTCTCATCTAGTTTGATATTCATTATATGTTTAGCAATGGTTTTAACTCCTTAAATATTTTAGATTATTAAAGTCACTTGTCATTTATTTGACCATAAGCCATCTTAGAGGTCAAGAGACAACCCACTGTTATGTTAATGAATGTTGGCCTGTGAATTTTGCAGAGATAATTCACATTGGACAAACTATTCAAATGATTCATACACTCAGATGGTGATATAGTTATTGGGATAAAATATTGTTATTAAAAACATTTTTGTAAGACTGCAGTAAATTTCTTAAATTAAAAAAAGTCATTAAGCATCTTTATATATGAGAATTGTCCGAAAAAATCCAGCCACAAATGCCTCAATTTTTCATATTATTTTATATGGCTGGATATTTTCTGGACAGCCCTCATATAACTAGCTATCCAACTTGATATATTATTCTAGAAATGACATATCAGTCAGTCATATTGCCTGAGGTTACATCAGAGTTAGGCAATCCCAACATGTTCTGTGTGAGTAAGGTGGTTACAAGGAAATATTGAGTCCTGTCTCATGAACAACATTTTGGGAGCAAGGTAAATAAAAAAGAAAGGTCAATAGAGACAATTTATTACAAAAAATAATAAACTACATTAGATAAACATTTAGCTCAGGATTTCATATAAAACCACCATATCAAACAACTAATATTTTTGTTTATTTCTTTAGTTGATCTCTAAGTTCTGACACATTTTCAAAATGATGAGTTTCAGAGCCAAGCAATTCTTTCTAGATCCCATCATTTTCAAAGAAAACAAAAAGAGTAATTTAAGGCAAATCATAAAAATTAGTGGTTAGTTCAAGTTAAAGGTAATATTTCAGCTAATTTGTTTTCTGACAAAAGAAAACAGATCAACCACTTTCATTCATATTTTAGCAAAGTTTCTCAGGAATTTTTTTTTCCTTTTGTATAATAAAAAAGAGATGACATTCTAAATGTCGAAATTGGATGATATAGTAAATATTTCAACATTTAGAAACATAAACAGCTCTCTTTTCCCCCCTACACTATTTCAAGCTAATTTCTCCTGTTTTCATATCCTAGTAATTTAAACATAGTGTGGTCTCTCTTGATTCTTCAGAGATACCATTTCATTAGCCTTCATGTCTTACAGCACAATTGGGGCCACAGTCCTTAAAATAAATTGGAGTGAATTTAAAGGTGAATAGCTGTTGTTTCAGAAATACTAGCTGCCAAAGGCTTCAACTTATCCACTAACCACTAGCCCCTAAGAGTAGTCCTTACTTGCTATAGGACTCTACATTTTACCTAACAATATCACATACATTATTTTATTTGATTCTTACATTATATGTTCAAGGAAGTAGTAGTGTTATCTACATTTTTTCAGATCAGAATTTATCTGAATCTAAGGGGGTTCCCTGGTGGTGTAGTGGTTAGGCTTCAGCACTCTCACTGCTGCGGCCTGGGTTCGATTCCCAGCCAGGGAGCTACCCACATACAAAAAAAAGAAAAAGAAAAGAAAATTTATCTGAATCTAACCCAAGCTTATCAAACTAATAAGGGTTTACTAGATATGCTTTGTTACCTGTACCTTTCTCAACCAAAAATACTAGTATATGGTGTATATGGATGAGGCATGAATATTTGACTCAAAGCAGCAAAAATCCTTGAGATTCTCAGAGAATTTGAACTAAGATACAAAGAGACTATTGTCAACTGCCTGTAGGCATTGGAACGAAAGGCCATATTATAGTCTTAGGGACCAAGAAATGACTTTGCTTAGCCATATCCAACATGAGCAAGCAACAGAAACGAGTCAAGGAAATAAAGTGAAGTTGACTCACTAAGATCAGAGAGGAGATGACATGAAAGGAACCATGCAGCTCAGAAGAGAGAAACGAAGGGATCTTGAACCAGGTTGTCGAATTCCGACCCCCACAAGGTGTGGCTGTACTTACTTCCTGATCTTGGATGACATTGAAATTGACTACTGGAGACTTAAAATAAATCTCTGTGCTTAAGCTAACCTGAGCGGGCTCTGTCACGACCCAACGTTCTTGACTAAAATACAGCCGTAGAGACATGATTTGAAGCATCATGCTCTGGATTTTATTCCCAGTGCTCTTTGTCATGAACAAAATTGTGAAATTTCTCTTCCTAATAGAATCTATTCATTGATACCTTAAATAGAGTGAATGTCAGTTCATGCTCATTGGTATAACCTTCTATGCTCTCTATATGAGAGAGAGAGATAAGGATTTATGGTTATATAGATTGTTGTTAATATAAATAGAAAAATAATAATTAGGTGTAAACCAATTAG
>PVJL010015684.1:0-23462 GCA_004026885.1 Lyroderma lyra | reverse complement strand
AAAATGAATTAAAAAAAAAAAAAAAAAGAAAGAAATATAGTCAGTAGTTGCCAACTAGATGAAAGAGGAATTTCAAAATAGAAACTGCCAGTACTTTTTAAAACTATGGTACTGGTATCTTTTTGATCAACTCTACTCTTCTACTCTTACGACACTATATTTTTCTTTTTTCTACTTCCATTGGCATGAAAACTGTTTTCTCCAAATAACTAAGCTTGAATGAAGCTCATTTTGATATGTCCTTGAAAAATTATGCTAGTTCTCTATAATAGCTTCTAGTATCATCAAAATACCATAGGTCATTCTAGATATAGTTGTATAAACAACTTATAAACTGATGTTCTGCTCCGCAACTTCCGGAACCCAACACAATTGCAATCCATTACCAAAAAAGAATGCAAGCTTACCTGAAGCTCATCTTGTTTATATTCTGCCATATTAACTTAGTTGGTTATTTGGATAATGTCAATCTCCCCTTTTAGGTCTATAAGCTCCATGAGGGCAAGCACCATACTGACTTACTCACCATTATCTCTCCAGTGCTATACACAACAACAGACACAGAAAAGGTACTTAATGAATATTTGTTAAACAAATAAATGTTTCTTTAGAACTAACATTTCTTACAGATCATACTTTACAACTAAAATCTGGTTTCTGCCCCAGATTCACAGTTTTTCTAGAGTCCATAGTCTTAAGACAATGATAAGAGTTGCTTCAGTATAATAGTTGACAAAGTGCTTCTAATTTTGTGTGTGTGTGTGTGTGTGACAGCCAGTTGAAGAAATCTAAGGCAATGTTTCTAGCTCCATTTATCAGATATTGAAACCAAGGCTCCAGACACCCTCTGAAAGTCACACAATTATAAATGACAAGGTCAGGGCTAAAATCTTAAGTCTGATTCCTACTTTTAAAAAAACTATTCTAAGCTCCCTCCATTTCTTATAACTAAAATCCTTTCAGTGGTAGGTTGTTAGACTAGAAGAAACATAATCCTCTGAGAATTTAACAGATTCTTATTTGTTTCTCTTGGGAAATGAGAGAAGGACTTTTTTTTTTCTTCGAATTTAACCTCCTGGCAAGCATAAAAGTCAAGGGAGACAATGAATGTGGAGTGCTGTCAGCAATGAGTTTAGCCCAGGTGCCACCTTGTGCCTGGATCTATGAAGTGCCAGCTGAAAAAAACCTAAACACGTCATTAAATAAATAGTAAGTCTTTCTCATATCTTATGCAAAAAAAATGGTAGGGACTTCCCACCTAACTTTCAACAAATGTGAATTATTTTCCAAGAACAAAGAAACTCTTCTGTTCATAAAAATATTTAAAGAAATCAAAAGACTAATCTATATACTGACTTCTGATACAAGATTGCAAACTAAACAGACCTTTAGTTCCTCTTTTTTCTCAAATCATATTGAGAAAAAAGGCAAGAAGAAAAACAGCAAAAGCCCAGAAGGTAACAGCAAAAAAAAAAAAACTATAGGTAAGGTTAGAGACTTTTTGGAGCACTCTGCATTCAATGTCAGCAGGAACAGAGTGGGAAGGGAAAGTATATCAGAAATCAGCATAGTGAACTGAAGGCCTATTGCTGGAACAGTTGGTGAATCAGGAGTATCTGGCAGCTGGAGGACTACTTAGAAAAAAACAAGATACACTTGCTAGAGAGAATGATACTTACAGTGGACCAAGCTTGCTGGTTCATATGCTGGAACCTACAATGGGTATGTACCATTTTGCCTGCCCTGAATTCATTTCCCTTTTCTTTTAGAACCCCAGTCTTACTTTGGGAAATGACTCATCTTACATTGGTCTCGTCAATCAAGAAACTGTGGGCTACGGTGCTTTCTTCTCTTGGCCAAGGGTGGACACTGGAACCAAATGAGTCAAATCAGATCATTTCTATCTCTAACAGATTGATACAAAGGCTAAATAAGCCTCAATGTATTTTCTTCTATCTTGACGAAACTGTTGGTTCCAAAACCTTGATTGTTGCCTAGAGGTAAATCGCTGGAAATGTTCTTGTTCCTGTGTTTCCCAGCTCCTGTCCTGCCCTGATCCTGGTTCTTCCACTTTACCCCAGACTTTATGTGCTACCCAACATCTTTCCCCTAAGTTTCCTTTGCATCCAAATAGACATGACTAATAAATAAACCCAGAGTCCAACCCTTCTCAGTTAGAATTTGCCTCCTTACCCTTGTACCCTACAGCAAAGCCTGTCAATCCATACACACTGTTTCAGGCTGACAATGACTACTTCCATTCAAAGGAGCTGCAGACCTACACAATAGTGGGGAACAAGTGGCACAAAATAGAAGAATATGGATCAAGTTTGTCCAACCCATGGCTTGTGGGCTGTATACAGCCCAGGATGGCTTTGAATGTAGCCCAACACAAATTCATAAACTTTCTTAAAACATTAAAAAAATTATCCACAAACCTGTTTTTAGCTCATTAGCTATCATTAGTGTTAGTGTATTTTATGTGTAGCCCAATACAATTCTTCCAATGTGGCTCAGGGAAGCCAAAAAGTTGGATACCTCTGATCCAGATGATCAAACATCTGACCTCAAAGGAAACAGCTCATTAAGTGAGAAGAATACAACCTGAATATAATTTTAATCAGGATACCCAGAGATATTTAAGACAACAATGCCTAGAAAACCTGGAGTAGTCTACTGTAAAAAAAAAAAAAAAAAGAAAAAAAAAAAAAAGAAAAACAAAAAAGAGAGAGACATCATCAAAATGGCAGCATGAGAGGAGCTCCTAGAAAACTCCCCTGGAAGTTACAACAAATTGAACAGCTATAATTCAACAAAGGATTCCCTACACAATACCCAAACACAACAGAGAGACCCACTTATCACATCAAAATACCTGAAGGCAGGCAAAAAGTGGTAAAATGGGGAGAAGGGGAAGGAGAAGTGCAGAGACAGGGCCACGGGACCCAGCCTGAAGCTCACTGCAGTATCAGGAGAAAAGAATGAGGAGATGGCAGGGGCACAATCCAGAGTTCACTCCAGTCCTGTGACAGAGAAGGAGGTGCAGAGACAAGGACCATGGGGATGTAACCCAGACATCAGTCCAGTCTCAGGAGAGAAAAAGAGTATAAAGGCAGCAAGCAAACCTTCCTTGGCCAGGAGCATTCCTGCCTGAGGGACCAGCATATAACACAGCTGAACCTGACACTCAGGACAGAGACCTTGTGGCAAAGCCAAATACAGAAGAGCATAAGCCTGTACTACCCTCAGTGCCAAACAGAAGACAAAGACATGAAGCTTGATCACCTTTCCCCACCCTCCCAGTGTTTTGGTCAGCCCCAGAAGAAACTCTAACAGTGAGTATCGAATTAAAAAGCAGACTGTCTACAGACGTGAGAATGGTGGAAACAGTTCCTGAATGGCAGATATACAGTGCAGCTAATTCTGGTAACAGAAGGAATGATAAGGGAGAGACAGCAGTGGGCTGGGAGCCGCCATCATCCAGAAACACAAACATTAACAAGCACTTTTCTCAACAAAACCCTGCCAACCACCTTTCCCAGCTAAAATAAGTGGAGGTGCTCAGGGCAGCTGAGACATGCAGGCACTGCAGCTTCTGGATGCAGGGGTAGCACTGGAGTTCTAGAGACCTAGAGCTCCATAGCCCAACATATCCTCCTATAGGGGTCATGCAATGAGACCAAGACAACAGGGCCAAAGAAGAGAAGCCCACCTCATAGGAAACCACCCAGCAAGAGAAGTAATTACATGAGAGAAAATGAAAAGTTACAGTGATACCTACTGGAAAACAAAAGAAAGACTTCTTCTACACCTATATATACTGGATGCAAAATACACTCCTGAGGATGCCCAGAAAGAGAAATAATCCAATAATTGATGTGAATAACCAAGCTAACAAAGCTGTTCAGACAGAAAATAAAAACTCTCCAAAATATGAACTTAAAGACATAGAAATATGTGATTTAAATGACAGAAAATTTAAGATTGCAGTTCAGAAAAAACTCAACAAGATGCAAGAAAACACAGGCAGTTTAATGAACTCAGATATAAAATCAACAAACAAAATGAATATTTTACCAAAGAATTTAAAATTTTAAAAGAGAACCAAATAGAAATTCCAGAGATGAAGAATTTTTATTCATCTCAATAAAAGAGATAAAGAATAAAATGGCTAGCTTAGGAAACAGAACTGACCAGGTAGAGGAAAGAATTAGTGATATTGAAGAAAGAAATATGGAAATGACAGAGGTGAAAAAAGAGGAAGACTAGAGAGTTAAAAGAAATGAAAAAAAGTCTACAAGAACTATCTGACTTCATTAGAAAGAGCAACATTAGAATAAATGGTATACCAGAAAGAGAAAAGAGTGAGAAGGGCAAAGAGAATCTATTGAAATAAATAATTGACAAGAACTTTCCAAACCTATGGAAAGAAATGAATCTTTGAGTCTAAGAAGCAAACAGAACACCTAAATGCATGAATCAAAACAGACCTTCTCCAAGACACATTATATTGATGCTGTCAAAGATCAACAAAGATAGAATTCTCAAGACAGCTAGGGGAAAGAAAAAGACTATAACTTATAAAGGTAAACCCATTAGATTATGAGTATCATTAGACTTCTTAGCAGAAACTTTGTAAAACAGGAGGGAGTGGAATCAAATATTCAAACTACTGAAAGACAGAAATGACCAGCCAAGAATAATTAATCCAGGAAAGTTATCCTTTAGATATAAAGGAGAAATAAAGATTTTTCTCAGACATACAGAAGCTGAGGGAATTCTCCAGCACAAGGCCTGCATTACAAAAAAATAGTTAAAGAGGTTATTCAGTCTGACACAAAAAATCAAAATAATTAGGAATAACTTGAAACAACAAAAACATAAAAGGGCAGGAAGTATGAATTTCCAAAGAAGAATGGAGATAAGAAACATGCTTAATTTTTTCTCTCTGGCTTATTTCACTTAGCATGATGTTCTTGAGGTCCATCCATTTTGTTGCAAATGGCAATATTTCATCCTTTCTAATAGCTGAGTAATATTCCATTGTGTATATGTACCACTGCTTCTTTATCCAGTCATCTATCAAAGGGCACTTTGGTTGCTTCCATGTCTTGGCCACTGTGAACAGCACTATGATAAACATTGGGGACCAGAAGAAAGAGGGTGGGAAAGGAGGGAAGGGGACCCAAATACGCGGTGATGGAAGAAGAACTGACTCTGGGTGGTGAGCACATAATGCAGCACATAGACAAGGCACTGTAAAACCTATGTAATTCTTCTTAACCAATGTCACCTCAATAAGTCTAACAATAAAAAGAAAGAAAGAAAGAAAGAAAGAAAGAAAGAAAGAAAGAAAAAGAATTATGCTTAAGAAAAGGGGCTACTGTATATATAAAACTTTCTTTTACATAGACTACATGGTAAAAACTAAAAAAAAAAAAAAATTCAGAACTGAGACACATAACGTAAAAAAAAGAAAAAGAGGAAAAAATCATAAAACACCACCAAACTAAAATAACTGACAGAAACAAAACAAAAACAAACAAAAAAACAAAATCAAAACTAAAAAACAATGGAGACACCAAACCAGAAAACAAAAGATAAAAGAGCTATAGGAAATCCTCATACGTCAATCATCACCCTAAATGTAAATGGACTAAACTTACTAATATAAAAGTACAGAGTAGCAGATTGGATCAAAAAACAAAACCCAACCATGTGCTGCCTTCAAGAGGCACATCTCAACTATCAGAACAAATACAGACTCAAAGTGAAAGGGTGGAAAATGATACTCCAAGCAAATGCCACCTGGAGAAAAGTGGGTGCAGCCATACTTATATCTCTTGAAATATATCTCAGGATAAAAAAGGTAACAAGAGACAAATATAGACATTTCATAATCATAAAGGGGACAATACAACAAGAAGACATTACACTTATCAATACATATGCCCCTAATCAGGAAGCACTAAAATTTATAAAGCTACTACTAATAGAACTAAAGGAAAAAACTGACAAAAACACAATTATAAGTAGGGGACCTAAACACCCCATTGAAAACCATAAATGGATCATCAAAAAAAAATCAATAAGGAAATATCAGCCTTCAATAATACATTATAGCAAATGGATATAATTGACATTTATAGATCATTTTATTCTAGAATATAAGATTATACAATCTACTTTAGTGCACATGGAATATTCTCAAAAATAGACCACATGCTGAGACACAAAACTAGCCTCAGCAAATTTAAGAAGATTGAAATCATACCAAGTGTATTCTCTAATGACAAATCTTTGAACTGGAGATCAACTGAAAAAAGAAAGCAAGAAAAACTACATATAAATAAAGATTAAATAACATGATATTAAAGAATGAGTGGGTTAAAGAAATTTTTTAAAAGGGTAAAAAGTCGTAGATACAAATGAGAATGAAAACACATTGTATCAAAATTACTGGGATGCAGCAAAAGCAGTATTATGTGGAAAATTTATATCATACAGGCCTATCCTAAGAAACAAGAAAAATCCCAAAGAAACAACCTAACATTACATTTTAAAGAACTAGGCAAAGAAGAACAAATGAAACCCAAAGTCAGTAGAAGGAGGAAAATAATAAAAATTAGAGCAGAACTAAATGAAATAGAAACAAGAAAAAATAGAGAAATTTAGTGCAACAAAGAGCTGGTTCTTTGAACAGATTAATAAAATTAACAAACCCCTAGCAAGACTCATAAAGTAAAAGGACAAAAGACAAAATTAATCAAAATAAGACATAAAAGAGGAGAAATTACGATGGCCCTCACCATCACAGAAATACAAAAGGTCATATGAGAATACTATGAAGGAGTATATGCCACAAAATTCAATAATCTAGAAGAAATGGACAAGCTTTTAGAAACATATAGCCTTCCAAGACTGAATTATGAATAACTGGAAAATCTAAATAGACTGATTAACAGTAAGGAAATTGAAATAATGATCCAAAACCTTTCTAAAAGCAAAAGTCCCAGACCAGACTGCTTCACTAGAGAATTCTACCAAACATTCAAAGAGGACTTAATACCTGTCCTCTTCCAACTCTTCCAAAAAATTGAATAAGAGGCCATACTTCTCAACTCATTTTATGAGGCCAACATTACCCTGATACCAAAGCCTAGTAAGGATAACAAAAAAAAAAAAAAAAAAAAAAAAAAAAAAAAAAAAAAAAAAAAAAAAAAAAAAAAAAAAAAAAAAAAAAAAAAAAAAAAAAAAAAAAAAAAAAAAAAAAAAAAAAAAAAAAAAAAAAAAAAAAAAAAAAAAAAAAAAGAAAAAAAGAAAGAAAGAAAGAAAGAAAGAAAACTACAGACCAATATCTCTGATGAACACAGATGCAAAAATCCTAAACAAAATACTAGCAAATAAAATACAATAAGATATTTAAAAAGATTGTACAACACAATCAAGTGAGATTCAAGGATGGTTCAACATATGCCAATCAATAAATGTGATATGCCACAAATAAAATAAAACTTAAAAACCATATGATTACATTAATAGATGCAAAAAGAGCATTTGACAACATATATAGCATCAATTTATGATCTAAACATGTAAGACAATGGGTATAGAAGAAAAGTACCTCAACATAACAAAAGACATATATGACAAGCCCTCAGGCAATATCATACCAAATGGTGAAAAGCTGAAATCTTTTCTTTTAAAATCAGAAACAAGACAGGGATGTCCCTGTCACCACTGTTATTCAATTAAGTACTAGAAGTCTTAGCCAGAGCATCAGGTAACAGAAAAATAAATAAATAAAAGGCATCCAGATAGACAATGAAGAAGTTACCACTTTTTGCAGATGACTTGATTCTTTATATAGAAAATCCTAAAGACTCCATCACATAAACTATTAGAATTAATGAACAAATGCAATAAAGATGCATAATACAAAACCAATGTACAAAAATATATTGTATTCCTATATACCAGCAATGAAACTTAAGAAAAAGAAAGAAAAGAAATATCTTTCATAATTGCAACAAAAAGAATAAAACATCTAGGAATAAAACTTAACAAAGGATGGGAAGGACTTATACACTGAAAACTATATGACACCATGATTTCAAACAAGACACATAGAAATGGAAAGACATTCTGTGTTCAAGGATTGGAAGAATCAACATAGGTTAAATGGCCATATTACCCAAAGCAATATACAGATATAACGCAATCCTCATCAAAATCTCAATGACATTTTTTCAAAAAACAGACCAAAAAATCATCAAATTTGTATGGAATCACAAAAGGCCCCAATTACCAAAGCAATCCTATAAGAAAAGAACAAGGCTGGATGCATCACACTCCCTGACTTCGATTTATACTACAAAGGAAGAATAATCAAAACTTTGTATTATAGTCAGAAAAACGGGCACATAAACCAATGGAATAGCATTGAAAACCCAGAAATAAACCTACATGTATATGGGCAAATATTTCTCAACAAAGGAGTCAACAGCATACAATGGAGAAAAGAAAGCCTCTTCAATTAATGGTGCTTGGAAAATTGGTAAGCCATGTGCAAAAAAATGAACGTAAACCACGATCTGTCACCATACACCAAAATTAACTCAAAGTGGATCAAAGACCTAAACGTAAGACCCGAAACAATAAATTGCATAGAAGAAAACATCAGTGCTAAACTAATGGACCGTGGGTTCAGGGAGGAATATACAAATTTGACCTCAAAGGCAAGGGAAGTAAAAGCAAAAATAAATGAATGGAACTATATCAAACTTAAAAGCTTCTACATACCAAAAGAAACCATCAACAAAACAAAGAGGCAACGAACCGAAAGGGAGAAGATATTTATAAACAACACCCCTGATAAGGGGCTCATATCCAAAATATACAAGGAACTCATACAACTCAAACACAAACAAAATTAAAAAAAAAACAGTCCAATTAAAAAAATGGGCGGAGTATCTGAATAAACTCTTTTCCCGAGAAGACAGACAAATGGCCAACAGATACATGAAAACATTGTGAACTCCACTGGCCTTTAGGGGAATGCAAATCAAAACCATAGTGAGCTATCTCTTCACGCCTGTTAGAAAGGCTATTAATAACAAGACAAATAATAACGAGTGTCGGACAGGCTGTGGAGAAAAATGAACCCTCATACACTGTTGGTTGGACTGTAAATTGGTATAGACACTATGAAAAACAGTATGAAGTTTCCTCAAAATATTAAGAACAGAGTGACTGTATTACCCAAAAATCACTCTTCTGGGTATCTATCCCAAAAATCTGAAAACTTTTATCTGTAAAGATATATGAGGGTTGTCTGGAAAGTATCCAGCCATGTAATATGAAAAATAGAGGCATCCATGGCTGAATGTTTTTCAGACAGCCCTCATATGTACCCTGATGTTCACTGCAGCATTATTCATGGTGGCCAAGACATGCAAACAACCAAAATGTTCTTCAATAGGTAGCTGGATAAAGAAGATAGGGTACATATACACAATGGAATATTACTTGACCAGAAGAAAAGATAAAATACTGCCATTTGCAACAATAAGAATGGATCTTGAGAATATGACGCTAAGCAAAATAGGTCAGACAGAAAGTCAAGAACCATATAACTTTACACATTTGTGTAATATGAAACTGAAAGCAATGAAGGAACAAGACAAAGAAACAAAAAACTCATAGACACAGGCAATAGATTAGTGGTTACCAGAGCATAAGTGTGAAGGCAGGAGGAAGAGGGGGGTCAAATATATGGTGATGGAAGAACTAACTCTGGGTGGTGAGCACACAATGCAACACATACTCATAGATGATGTATTAGAGAATTGTACACTTGAAACCGATATAATTTTACTAACCAATGTCACTCTAACAAATTTAATAATAAAATAAAAATAAATTTTAAGAAATAAACAGAAAAATATAGGATAACTAAAATTCTTTAAGTTATTGGAAAGACCACAAGAAAAAAATCACAGAGATCTCCTGGAATATAAACCAAAAGTTAAAGAAATGGAAAATATAAGCAAAATGTTAAGAGTCATATAGAGAACTTATACAGGAAATATCCTCCATATGAGTTTAAGAATAAAATAGTGGAGATACAGGAGCAGAAAATAGAAAGTAACAGAAGAAAATGTCTCAGAGTTGAAGAAAAATATATTGTTTCAGATTACAAGGGCTCTGAAGCCACAGCAGAGAAATAAGACCCACACAAGGTTACCTCATTGTGAAATGTCTGAACACCAAGGACAAAGAGAAGATGTTTTTGTCCTGAGACAAAATTTAAAAAAAAAACTTACTATATAAATAAAAAAAATTAGATTTGTGTCACTTGTCAGCCACAATAGCTGTTAGAAAATAGTTTTCAAAGTCCTTAGAGAAAATTATTTGAACCTAATACTCTAGAAAAACACTCTCAATGAAGTATGAAGAAAAAAATGACATTTTCTCCCATACATAACTCCAACAAATGATCTCCTAGAAATCTTTTCAGAAAATAAATTTTTAAAAAGTAACCAGAAAACCAAAAGGTAAAAAATATGAATCCAAAATAAAAGGAAAAGATTGGGCACAATAGATTGGGCTCAGTAAGCAAACGGCTTAACACAGTAGCTCAATTGAAAAAAAAAAAGAAGATTCAAATAAAAAATAAAATCAGAAATAAAAAAGAAGTTAAAAACTAATATCATAGAAATATAAAATATCACAAGAGACTAATATAAACAATTATAACACAAAAAATTGGATAACCTAGATGAAATGGAGAAATTTCTGAGAATGTATACTTTTCCAAGACTGAACCATAAAGAAGTAGAAAATCTGAATAAACTGATTATTAGTAAGGAAATTGAATTAGTAGCATATATTGTACCACATTATCCTTTCATCCATTAATGGACATTTAGATTGCTTCCATATCTTAGCTATTGTAAATAATGTTGCAATAAATATATAGGTGTATATATTTTATTGAATTAGTGTTTTTATATTCTTTGGATAAAGGCACAGAGATGGAATAGCTGAACAATATGGTGCTTCTCTTTTTAGGTTGTTGTTTGTGTGTGTGTGTATGTGTGTGTGTGTGTACTGTTTTCCATAGTGGCTGCATAAATTTACATTCCTTCCAATAGTGTATGATAGTTGCCTTTCCTCCACATCTTTTCCAGTGCTTATTCCTTGAGGTTGTTTTTTTTTTTTTAATAGTCATTCTAATAGCTTTGAGGTGGTATCTCATTTTGGTTTTTATTTGCATTTTCCTGATAATTAGGGATGTTGAGCATCTTTTCATGTGTCATTAACCATCTGAATTATTCTTTGAATAAATATCTTCAGATCCTCTGTCTTTTTTTAATCAGGGTTTATTTATTGTTGAGTTGTATAAGTTTTTAAATATATTTTTGGATATTAATCCCTTATCAGATGTATGATTTTCTAATATTTTCTCCCATTTGATAGGTTACTTTTTTCTTTATTTCTTAGTGTGTATAGCTAAAAGTTTGTTAATTTTGTTTACTTTTTAAAGAACCAACTCTTAGTTTCGTGGATATGTTCTACTATTTTTCTTAGTTTTTATTTTATTTCCACTTTGATCTTTATTACGTCCTTCTTTCTACTAGTTTTGACTACTAATTTGGCCTTCTACTAAATTTTTTATTCTTTTCAAGTATCTTTAGGTGTAAAACTAGATTGTTTATTTGACTTATTTTTTCTTGAGGTAGGCTTATATTGTTCAGAACTTCCCTCTTAGAACTGCTTTTGCTACATTCCATATAATTTGGAATAATGTCTTTCCACTTCATTCACCACAAGGTATTTTTTTCTATTTTACTTTTGATTTCTCCATTGACTCACTGATTGTTCACTAGCATGCTGTTTTATCTCTACATATTTGTGATTTTTCTCAGTTTTCTTTTTTTTTAATTGTCAGTTTCATGACATTATGGTCTGAAGAAGAGGCTAGATATTTCAATCTTTTTAAATTTATTGAAAACTGGTTTGTGGCCTACTATATGATCTATCCTGGAGAGTGTTATGTGCATTTGAGGAAAATGTGTATTCTGCTGCCTTTAGGAGGAATATTCTGTATCTGTCTGTTAAGTTCACCTGGTCTAATGTGCCATTTAAGGCTGCTGTTTATGTATTGATTTTCTGTCTGATCTATCCACTGATGTAAGAGTGGTACTAAAGTCTCCTACTATTATTGTATTGCTGTCAGTTGCTCCCTTCAGGTCTGTTAATATTTGCTATATACATTTAGGTGGTCCTATATTGAGTACATATATATTTACACATGTTCTATCTTCTTGGGGATTAATTCATTTATCCTCTCTGTGTCTTTTATTGCAGTCTTTGTTTTAAAGTCTATTTTGTTTCATATGATTACAGCTACTCAAACTTTTTACTTGGTTTTTGTTTGCATGAAACAACTGTTTCATCTTTTCATTCTATGTGTGTCATTAAGTCTAAGGTTGGTCTCTTGTAAAAAGCATATAGGTGAGTCTTGTGGTTTTATTCATTCAGCCACTGTATGTCTTCTCATTGGGAGAATTTAGTCCATTTACATTTAAAGTAATTATAAGTATGTCATCTTATTAGTTGTTTTCTGGCTGTTTTTGTAGTTCCTTTTTGTTCCTTTTTTCTTCTCTTGCTCTCTTTCCTTGTGGTTTGATAACTTTATTGTTATGTTTGATTCCATTCTTGTTATCTTTTGTGTATCTACTATAGGTTTTTGCTTTGTGGTTGCCACAAGGCCCTTATCTTTTAGCATATATGTATACTGGCCCATTTTAAATTGCTAGCAAGTTAAGTTTGAACACATTCTAAAACTCTATGTGTTTATTCATCCCCTCCTATCTTTTGTATTTTTTATGTCATTTTTATTTTGTGTATCCCTTAACTAATTGTTGTAGTTATAATTATTGTTACTACTTTTTTCTTTTAACTTTCATACTAGCTTTATAATAGATTAATCTGCTATGTTTACTTTTACCAGTGAGATTTTACTTTCTTATATTTTCTTGTTATAAATTAGTGCTCTTTCTTATCATCTTAAAGAATTCCTTTTAATATTTCTTAAGGGAGAAGGGGGAAGGGGTAGGAGGGGAGGGAGGAGGAGCTAAATATATGGTGATGGAAAGAGAAATCACATTAGGTGGTGAACTTATTATACAACAAGTTGACAATGCACTGTAGAATTGTATGTCTGAAACCTATGTAATCCTTGCTAACAGATGTCACCCCGATAAGTCTAACAATAAAAATAAATTTAAAAATTAAAAAGAAATATATTTCTTGTAAGGCTGATTTAGTGGTGGTCAACTCCTTTAGTTTTTGCTTATCTGAAAAACTCTATCTATCTTTTAATTTTGAATGATAACTTTGTTGGTTAGAGTATTTGTGGTTGAAGTTATTTGCTTTCAGCAGTTTGAGTATATCATGTAACTCCCTTCTGGCCTGCAAAGCTCCTACTGGAAAATCTGCTCGAAGTCTTATAGGGATTCCTTTGTAATCCCTTACTTTTCTCATGATGTTTTTAATATTCTCTTCATCTTTAGCTTCTGACATTTTAATTGTAATGTGTCTTGGTGTGGATCTCCTCAGATTCATCTTATTTGGAACTCACTGAGACATAAATATCTGTTTTCTTCCCCAGGTTAAGGAAATTTCCTGTCATTATTTCTTCAAATAAGTTTTTTATTTCTTTCTATCTTCTTCTTCTGGAACTCCTATAATGTGAATGTTTCCCCACTTGATATAGTTTCATAAGTCTCTTAAACCATCTTCCCTTGTTTAAATTCTTTTTTCTTCTTGTTTATCTGTTTGAGTGAGTTCCACTGCCCTGTTTTGCAGGTCATCTAATCTGCTGTTGAATCCCTCTAGTGTTTATTTCAGTTGAGTTATTGTATTCTTCAGTTCTGTGACTTCCTTGTATTCTCTGTCTCTGTTGAAGTTCTCTGAGTTCATTTAGTTTTCTCCCAAGATCAATGTTTATCTTTTGGATCATTACTATTAACTCTTTAGCAATTAAATACTTATCTCCATTTCATTAATTTTTTCTGGGTTTTATCTTATTATTTTATTTGGGACACATTCCTCTAATTCATCCTTTTCCTTGACTCTTTGTGTTTGTTTCTATGTATTATTTTAGGTGAAAGAGTGCTCTTTCCCAGTCTCTAAGGAGTAGTCACAGAAAGACTGGATGCGTGTGTTTCAGTCTGTTGTGTGTGTGTGTTTCAGTCTGTTGCAGTGTCTTTGGATGGTAGCCTGCCAAGAACTGTCTCTCCAATTGTTTCAGTCCAGGGAGGACACAAGATTTCTGGCCACCAGCACAAACCATTCAAAAGGCATCTCCTGTGTGGACTGCATATACCCTCTGAATTTGGCAAGGAAGGTTGGATTGGAACATAAAGCCAGGGTGAAACTGCCTGCCAAGTTAGGCAGAGTAGGCCATCAGGTAGCAGCAAGTAGTGGTAGTGAAGTAAAGGAAGAATGCCAAAAATGGTGCCTGCCAGCACTGGGCTAGCAAGCTAGAAAATGAGTGCAAAAATAGTCATCCTGTGCTCCATCCCCAGAAGGAGTTTCAAGTAACCCCCATTTCTCTGGTTAATGCTTTGAGATTAATTAATGAATCTTTTTCACTTATGGTTTAGGTACTTTTGAAACTGCTGGTTTTGCACTAGGTCCCAAGGTGAGTGAATCTGTCTGCAAGTCCTTTAAAAGCTGAGTCTATCTTCTATAGTTCTTTGGGTTTCCTGTATATAAGCTATGTTGGTTTTCAGTCAGATATTTTGGGGGCTTATCTCTGTGGTGCAGGTCTCTAGGGTTGGTGTGCCTGATGTGGAGCTTCAACCCCACCTTGAGAAATTCCATGTTTTTTATATTCCTCCCACTTGTGAGTCACCACATCAAGGGTTAGTGTTTTGATGAGACTGAATGCATCTTTGCCTCTTCTACCCATCTCTATGTGGCCTTTCCATCTTTTGTTGTAGAAAAGCTGTTAAGCCAGTTTTCTTGTCTTTTTGAATGAGAAAAAATGTATATATGTAGCTGTAATTTTCGTGTATATGTGGGAAGAGGTGAGATCAAGATATTCCTATACCACCATCTTGAGCCCAACTTCTTGACTTACTCTTAAAATACTAATAATTAAAATAAAAATGTTCTGTACTTTTGTCTATGCAGGATCATAAAGGTTTATCTGTTAATTGTTTTATATCAAAGCATTAATTTAACACTTCATTGTATGGTTTATTTATGTTCTAAGATTTCATAGCCAAGAGTTTTATTGTATAAATCACCAAGTAGATGATGAGAGGGAAATACAATGCAGTAGCTAAGACTTCAGTTGAATCCTGGTCATGTTATTGGAACTCTGTACCCAGTTTTCCTGTCTATAAAGTGGAAACTATAAGACTACTACTTCTTATGGTCACTGTGAGAAGTGAATATAATAATGAATGTAAAATAATTAGCCTATTGCCTGGAACATTATAAGTTAGTAGCTATTATCCTCATTATATTGAGGGTGAGGCCACAACTTAACATTTCATGTCCCCACAAAAGACCTAGTTTTCAGCAGACCCCCATTAACATCTTAGTAAATTGAATTAATGATATCTACTAGAGAGAAGAAAAGCAGGGGAAGGCAGGGGATACTTAAGTAAAAATAGTCAATATGATCAAAGGAAGCAGAAAGCTATAGCCCCAGCTAGTATGAACCATTGTTAATACTTACAAAGCACCTATAGATTTACTAACAATTAGTCCATTATGAAAGGTTCTGTTTGTTCCTTGGGAAGATTCTAACATTTTATTTAATTGCTTTGATTTTGGTCCTGGGCCTTGGCAATGCTCTTGTGGCATTCTCTACTCCATGAGGCTTCAGGACAGGCAAGCCAAAGCACAGCCCTCTAGAATTTTTGTTCTTTCCACAAAGGAAACCCAGCAGTACCTTCTCCATTGTTAATTATCCTGAGGTTTTTCAAGTAGAGATTGTTTAAGGGATAATTCTGCTTGGCTTTGTAAATAGCCCTGAGACAGAGGAAGCAAGAGTCTGGCTGGTATCAGGAACCAATTCAGGCATGAATCAGCTCTAGGGCTGAGGAGAATTCTGGAATGTCCCATATTTATGATGGCCTCTGTAAACCCAGATTTTGACAAATCCAGACGAGAACACATAGAGCTTGAATTCAGGCATCCATACTGTCTGAGCATTTTCAGTGAATCTTCAATCATTCATTCAATATCTGTTGCTCACCAATGATGCTAAGTACTGGAAGTACCAAAATAAATAAAAAGTTATCCCTAAATCATATAGGTATTATTAAAATATAAGACAACAAGCCCAAAATTGAGTCACTTATGCTCAAACTCTTGTCATCGAACTGAGTCTTAACATGATGATTTTGACTCTCCAGAAATGAAATCTTAAATCAGGAATCACTTGCCCACCACTAAGTTAGGTAATCTGCTTGACAGTCCTGTGTCATCTGCTAAAGGAAATTGACCTTGCAATGACCAACCTACTTTTTTGCTTACTCTAACTTCCTTGTTTCTGCCCCCTTCTGCTTCTAAAAAATATTTCATTTTATACAGCTTCTCAGAGCTCCTATCTGCTGGATTAGATGCTTCCCAATTTAAATCAATTTTTACTAAAATAAACTCTTAAAATTGTTTATGTGCCTTAGTTTATGTTTTAGCAAGTGCTAACAGTTAAAAAGATGACTAGAAATGAACCACAATGGGAAGTGATCCAACATGACAAAGATAAATATGAAAAATTGAGAGAAATATTTTCAAATATATGATAGATTAAAGCTTACATATAAAGGAAGATCATATATCAGTGAGAAAAAGATGGCTAATACAATGCTTAAGTGGGCAGTGAACATGAGCAGACAGCTCTGTAAATGGAAATTAAAAGTGATGTTCAACTTCAGCAATAATCAAAGAAGTGCAACTTTGCAATAATAAAAGTGCCATTCTGCCTATCAAATGAGTGAAGATCAGACAAAGAGTGTGTGCGGGTATAGGATAAAGGGTAATAGGACTGCTTGTGGAAGTATAAACTGGATCAAGGTTTTTGAAGAGGCATTTGAAAAATAAGTCTCAAAAGCTTTAAATATGTATATTTTTGGCATAGCATGCACACTTGTAGGCATTTATCTAAAGGAAATATAAAAATATTTATGCACAAAAGTGTTCATTATAATTCTATTTCCAATAACATTGAAAATAACCTAAATGCCCAACAATAGCATATGATTAAATAAATTATAGTTCATTAATACAATGAATTAAGATACAGCCATTTCTTCAAATACTTTACCACTCCAACCTCTTTCAGTGATTCCAATTACATGTATATTATAGACTACTTTAGTTGTACCATAATTCACTGATGTTAAGTTCATCTTTTTCATTCTTTTTTTCTCTGTGTTTTCTAAAGGCATTAATGGCCTGGCATTTTTAGCCTAGCTGGAAAATGGGGAAAGTGGGCCTTGGGAGACAAAGAAAGTCCTCAGGCAAAGAGATGTGGTATTGGCAGTTGGAAGTATAGCAGGCATGAATGGAAATTAAGACAGCCAAGAAGAAAATGCACAGAGCACCAGCAGCTGCTCTTGTCTCAACACTGCCCTTCCTTAGTTCCAGATCACACCATGACTTCTACACCAACTTCACAGTCAACTGAGATTCCAAGTGTATCTTCACACTGAGGTAAAGAATCATGGCCTAGGTAAGTTCAAATGTAGAAAGGAATACAACCACAAACCAGGCAGAAGAGGAAAGAGAAGACATTCCTAGGGGTAAGCTATGCCATGAGCGAGTTTGTTCAAACAACCCTAGCTGCCTTTTACTACTGCTAGGTAGCCATCCACTCTAAGTTTCTTCTTCTTTGTCACCGTCCATTCCAGTATTGGTTGGTTGGCAGGTTACACACCAAACCAAGCAGGCAAGGAGAATAGCCAGGCCCTGACTGGGCCTGTGAACTAGGGTGGGGGAAGGCTAAAGGAGTCAGATGGGCAAGGTGCAGGCTGGCTGACAAGAGAAAGAGCGCCAGGCATGCTGCCATCTTTAGCCACAGTTCAGGCAAAAGAGCAATTCAGACAAAATAAATTGTTTTGAACACCAGCCCTGCATCAGGAGCTGGTGAACTAAGGCTGCTGATTTGTGTGGAAACAAAGAAATAAGTGAGCAGGAAGTAGAAAAATCAAGACCACAGCTGGTTCATAAATCATGAGGCAGCTGAGTATTGCAGGGCTGGGTATGGGCTGCTGGTGTTCTTGTAGCCAAGTACTCAGAGTATGCTGTCAGTGACTAGTGTTGGGCTCACTAAAATTCTTTCCTATATAAGTATGCCTCTCAGTATCTCCCCCACTCCCCATGGCATGCAGCATTATATCTATACACACTCCAGAAAACAGTGACAAGAAAGATAACAGAAATATCACATTCTTGGGCAATTAGGCCCCTGTTAGCTACACACACATTAAAAATAATGTACCTGCAAAAACCAAGACAGAGGCTCTTCTCAGCAACATGTGGGTGAAGCCTGGTCTATTGCCCAAGAGCTGCCAGCCCAGCCCGCTTCACCACACACTCTCCAACTCCTCGACTTAGAGCCAAAGCATCCCCATGACTCATCTTCAGCACTTATAGGAGGAGCCTGTCAGAAACCCTGGGAGAAGTTATTCCCTTGGCAAAGGGAGAGAAATCCTGGCCATAAGGAGGAACTTGTTTAAAAACTGGTTGATTCAAAGTCAAAAGAAAATGTTATCCCCTGGAAAGCCAATTTCTAGCCAATATCCAAAATGAAAAACAAAGCTGAATGCCATGCCTCAGGGTAGCAAAACATATACACCATTTACCCAGCTGTAAACTGGTAAGCTAAAGACATGTTCTGTGGGCATTTTAATATTTACTACCCACCAAACAGCTGATTAAATCCAGATGTGCACTGTAGCTTTCTCTGGTCAGCAAAGAATAAACAGGCCTTCCTAGCCATGCAGGCCATTCCCACTCCCATCCCCAGGGCTTGGCCTCTGAGCTACTGCAATGGAGCTGCAGCAGGATCTGGTAATCTGCATCACAGGCTTTCACATCCCAGTCAAGGACTGACCATGCCCATCACTTGCTCCATCCAGGTGAAGTTCTGCCCTGTCACCATTACCACATTTTTTACCACCACCTCCATCTAAGGAAGGAATTTGGAACCTCGAAACCTGGAGATTTGCAGTTCATTTTATTGTTGTGGGAGTTCTCCATTTTTCAAAAAGCTTTTCAGTGAATGCTGCAGTGTATTTTAAACAAAATGTACTATCTCTGGATTTCTCAAACTGGGGTCCACATGGACCTACTGACATGGAAGCTACAGGCTACCACAGGTAGATTTTCCCAAAGCATTAATTTCACTGGATGGTATTAATTTGATACATTTTACAGTAAAAAGAAAGATGGATTTGTTGTGGAAAAGATATGTAGTGATAAGCCCCATGATTGGTGATGTGAGGGAAGTCTAGGCCAAGGTCACCCCAGTGAGGCAGATGGCATAGATGGCTCACACATAGCCATGCTCCTGCCCAAACACTGCAGCTGAAGTTTATGGATACCATTGAAGCCTCCCTTGGAGATTAAGTACTAGTCTGTGATCCAATCCTGGCCAGAAGGTCCCAAGGGGCATTCTCCTGGGCAAAGCAGGGGCTGAGAGTTTTCATGGGAAGGTATTTCCTCTCAAATAAAAAGAGATTTATGGGAGGAAATGTCCTCTTTTTCAGCCAGGTGACCTTCCTAAGACGGCAGCAGCCATCTTTTGACCCCAAAGACATGGGTTCAATAACAAGCTAATTTTCAAAGACCCCTGAAAAGATGAATGAAGGAAACCAGGTCATGGTTAACCCCACTCAGCTCCAAATTAACCAGCCTTAGAACCACGAACTTCAGGCATTTTGTTCTATGAAACACTAAATCTTGTTTGTGTAAGCCATTTTTTGTTGGGTCTTTCTATACTTGCAGTTGATAACTGTTAGTATAAAGGTGGCAATTGTACATACATTCTCCATGTCTCAGTCAAAGTTCAAGAGTCTTTCCTGGGTCTAGGTGACAGAAGAGCAACACATGAGTTGCTTCAATGCTGATGGTCACTCAGGTTTATTGAGCTCTTGTTTATTGAGCTCTACGTGCCAGATAGTGGATTCACCTTATTTAATTCTCCTAAGAACCTCACGAGTGTCATTATTACCCTCAATAATTGACAGATGGGAAAATTGAAGCACAGAGAGGTTAACTAACTTGCTAAAGATCGCTCATCCAGTTCGTGGCAGAGGCAGGCTTTGCACAGCCTCATTCCCCCAACATAACACCAGAGTCCACACTTTAATAATTCCTCTACACTGACACTAACTTCTCAGAGAATTTCAAGCATTCTAGAAGGCAAAAATGTTCTACACAAAGCTAGGAAGGGTTTTGTTAAACACTTCCCAGGGGTTATTTCCAAGAGGTTCCCATGCCCTATCTCTGCTTAAGTATTGGTATCTAAATTCCACAAAGTCGATGGTTTCTTTTGCTGTGCAGAAGCTTTTTAGTTTGATATAGTCCCATTCATTTATTTTTGCTTTTACTTCCCTTGCCTTTGAAGACAGGTTCATGAAGTCTTCCTTGAGTCCTAGGTCTATAAGTTTAGTACCTATGTCTTCTTCTATACAGTTTAATTGTTGCAGGTCTTATATGAAGGTCTTTAATCCATTTTGAGTTATTTTTTGTATATGGAGAGAGTTCATAGCTCAGGTTCATTCTTTTGCATATGTTTTTCCAGTTTTCCCAGCACCACCTACTAAAGAGGCTGTCTTTTCCCCATTATATGTTTTCTGCTCCTTTATAAAAAATTATTTGTCCATATATTTGTGGGTTTATTTCTGGGTTTTCAGTTCTATTCCATTGGTCTATATTTCTTCTGCCAGTACCAAGCTGTTTTGACTATTGATGCTTTGTAATATAAATAGAAATCAGGAAGTGTAATGCCACCAGCCTTATTCTTTTTATGTAGTATTGCTTTGGCAATTCGAGGTCTTTTATGGTCCCATATAAATCTAATAATTCTTTTATGTATTTCAAGAAAGTATGATTGTGGGATTTTGATGGGTATTGCATTAAACCTGTAGATTGCTTTGGGCAGAATGGCCATTTTAACAATGTTAAGTCTTCCTATCCATGAACAGGGGATATTTTTCCACCTCTTAAAGTCTGTTTCAATTTCTTTCAAAAGTGTCTTATAGTTTTCTGTGTATAAGTCTGTCACATTCTTTGTTAAGTTAATTCCCAGGTATTTCATTCTTTTTGTTGTGATAGAAAAAGGAATTGACTCCCTCATTTCTTTTGCTGTGGATTCGTTGTTTGTATAAAGGAATGCTGTTGATTTTTGTACATTGATTTTGTATCCTGCAACTTTACTATATTCGTTAATTGTTTCTAATAGTTTCCTGGTGGAATCTTTGGAATTTTTTGTAGTCCAATGTTCATTGCAGCGCTCTTCACAGTGGCCAAAACATGGAAACAACCAAAGTGACCTGCGACAGATGACTGGATAAAGAAGCTGTGGTACATATACACGATGGAATATTACTCAGCTATAAGAAAAGATGAAATATTGCCATTTGCAATGAAATGAATGGACCTGGAGATCATCATGCTTAGTGAAATAAGCCAGACAGAAAAAACAAAGAACTGTATGACTTCACTCATATGCGGAATATAAAACTGAAAGCAAAGAAAAAAAGAAATGAACAAACAAATAACCCATGGACACAATCAATAGTTTAATGTTTATTTGGGGATGAGTGGGTTAGGGAGGGGGGAAAGGAGAGGGTGTGGTAGAGGAGGGGGGGAAGCTAAATATAAGGTGATGGAAAGAGAAGTCACATTAGGTGGTGAACTGATTATACATCAAGTTGACAATGCACTGTAGAATTGTACACCTGAAACCTATGTAATCCTTGCTAACAGATGTCACCCAATAAGTCCAACAATAAAAATGAATTTAAAAAAAATTCCACAAAGTCAAATTTAGTGGCTTTCACTGCCCTTTTGTCAAAGTCACTGGAAATTCACTAGGTATTGCGAAATACTGAGAGAGTGCCCTGAAATTATATGCAAAAGTTTTTGTGACTTAAGGACATTTTTACTGGGAGAAACTCAACAGTTTTCAAAGGGAGATTACCCAAAAAGGTTAAGAATCAGCTTCCTCACACCCATGTTTATTGAAGTATTATTCCCAATAGCCAAGATATGGAAAAAACCTTAATATCCTTCAATGAATGGATGAATAAAAAGATATACAAATTCCATATTCCATATACACATAATGGAAGATTATTCAGCCATAAAAAGGAAAAACACCTGCTATTTGCTACAACTTGAAAGGATGAACCTGAAGGGCATTATGCTAAATGAAATAAGCCAAATAAAAAAGAAAGAAAGAAAGAAAGAAAGAAAGAAAGAAAGAAAGAAAGAAAGAAATACAAATACTGAGCAGTAACAACTTGCATGTAAAATATGAAAAGAAAAGAGAATAGAATGGTGGTAGCCAGGGTCTGGGGGAGGGGAGAATAAGGCGGGGTAGGTCAAAGAGTATAAATTATCAGTTATAAGAATAAATTCTGGAGAGAAGACAAGATGGTGACTGGAGAGGAGGTTCCTAAAGCGTCTCCCAGAAAACACAATTGAACGGCCGTCCAGGAGCCAAGAAAGTGGACCCTGAGTGACAAACCGGCTGCTGAGAAATCCACAAATCGCAAGTAAACCTGAAGGCTGGCGAGAAAGGGGAGAGTCGGGGAGAGGGAAGGGAGCAGAGACAGACCACCCGGGACGCGATCCCTGCTGACTATTTGGAGCTGCGCAGTTTGGGGGAGGGGAGAGAGACTGCGGAGCTGGGGACGGAAGGAGTTTGGGAGCCAGCCTCTGGAACTTTTGAGTGGTAGAAGGGCTGAGTGAGGACTCTGAACTGCAAAGATAACACCCCAGCTCTAAGCCCCCTGGAGACCTACACAGGGCTGCAGTGCCTGTTCCCAGCCTGCTGCAAAGGCGACCCTGCTGTCTCAGGCCAGGCCCACAGCTTTGGACTTATGGAGCGGACACTTCCTCGTGCACCCCAGAGTTCTGAAAGCAGTGTGAGCCTTTCGACAGCCAGGTACTGAATCAGGACTGGGAAGACTGATTTTCCCCAGCAAAGGGCCGAAAGCTTTTTGTTGGCCTCTCCCCAGGATATATGCCCATAGCCTCCAAACACAGTAGGAGATCAGAAACAAGAAACAAACAGCCCCCTCTCCCCCAAAACTTGACCCCCAGCGCCACCTAGTGTCTGCCCTACAGCAAGACACCACAAAAGCAATAATCTGGGCAGTGAACATAAAGCCCTCATGTCAAAAAGGAAGATCCCAGCGGAC
>PVJL010015683.1:0-23436 GCA_004026885.1 Lyroderma lyra | reverse complement strand
GAGGTCTGCTGTGGCCCTGTGTTATGGTCAATTTTTGGACTGCCAGGAGTCTCAATGCAAGTCCTTTAGGGGTCCTGTCACGGTTATCTGTGTTTCTTATGATGGGGAAGCCATGGAGATCTTTATGCCTGGTTCGGTTGAAAAACTGCTTGTGACATCTGTGCTGCTTTGTTTAAAGATTTCCTGGGCTTCCACTGCTAGTCATTTTAATGGACTGCTGTGTACTGTACTTATCAGGTAGGTTGTCTGTTGGGCGTCTCTTTCTTGTTCATGTTCCAGTTCTGCTGGTGTCCTTTTGCTTTTCATGTTGAGTTTCTGCCTGAGGTTTATTATTGGTCAAGATTGAGGTTGGTGGGGGACTCTCTGTCTTGGTCCTTTCAGGGTCAGTCAGGGGTTCTGTGATGGGCAGGTTGTCGTTCACCTGGGAGTCTCTTTGAGCAGTCACATTTGGAATCTGCCTTGGTTTGTGCCTGGTCATTGTTGGGGTGTGATGGGGAATTTGTGCTGGTCAGGTTGGAGATCTGCATGAGGCCTCTGTACTACTCAGGTTGAAGGTCTGCCTAGGGAATCTTTGGTAGTCAGGTTGGGGATTTGCTAAAAGTATCCAATTGCAGTCACATTTGAAATCTGCCTGGACACAGTCTTGGTTAGGTTGGGGATCTGCTGCTGTCTGTCCTTTGGTCTCATGTGTGCCTGAAAGCTCTGCTCTGTTCAGGTTGGGAGTTTGCTGTGGCTGTCTGTGATAGCCAGATTATGCATCTGCTGGAGATCTTTGTGATGGTCAGGTTGGGGTTATGCCAAGAATCTCTATGCTGGTCATTTGGGGCTTATGTAAGTGTTCTCTGTGCTACGTAGAACGGATATGTGCTGCAGGTCTTTTGGCCTTTTCACGTTGGAGGTCTGCTTGAGGTATCTGTGCTAGCCTCTTCGGGGAATCAATTAGGTCTGTCTGCTGATCAGTTTAATGAATTGCTGGGTACAGTGCTTTTCAGGTTTCGTGTCTGCTGGATGTCTTTTTCATGCACAGATGACATGTCTACTGGGGTCCCCGTGCTTGTTATGTTCAGTTTCTGCCTAAGGTCTCTGTGTTGGTCAAATTTCAGGTTTCTGAGGGGTGTGTGGTCAGGTCAGGTGAGCATCCATATGGTTCTTTCTGTGCTGGGCATGTTTGCATTCTGCTCGGAGTCTTCATGCTGGTCGGGTTGAAGTCTTTTGGGGTTTCCTTGCTGAAGTATTATGGGGTCCTCCTGTGGTTCTTTGTGCTGATTGGGTTGCGCATCTTTGGGGTGTCGTTTGCTTTTCAATTTAGTAGACTTGCTGAGGTATCTATTGTCGTCAGGTTAGAGGTCTAGCTGGGGTCTCTGTACTGGTCAGTTTGCAAGTCTTCCTGGTGTTTTGGGGATGATATGTTTAAGGGTATGCTCATGGTCTTTGGAACCAGTTAGGTGAGGGGTATAACTGTGATCTCTGTTCTGGTTAGGTTACAGATTTCCTAGTGTGTTTACACTAGTCCTTTTTCAGGTCTGCCACTGGTATCTGTGCTTGTCATACTTTCGGTCTGCTTTGGGTGTCTGTGCTGTTCTGGTTGGGTGTCTGCCTGAGTTCTATGTGGCTGGTCATGTTGAGAGTCTGTCCTGGTTCTCCATGCTGGTGTAGATATGAGTCTGCCAGGGGATTATGTGCTGATCATTCCAGGGTTCTTCATGGTACTTTGTGTCGGTTAGAATGGGGATGTGTTAGAGATCTGTGTGACTGGTCAGGTTATGATTCTTCTTGAGGTATGTATTCTGGTCTGTTTGAAGATTTTCTGGGGTTTCTCTGATGAACTGGTTATATGGACTGCTGGACAATCTGCTTGTCAGATTGTCTCTTGTGTGTCTCTTGTTCTGTCAGGTTCCAGGTGTGCAGGGATCCCTGTGTTTGTCATGTTGACCATCTGCTTGAGTACTCTGAGTTGGTCGAGTTTGAGGTCGGTGGGTTATCTCTGTTTTGGTCAGATTGGGGTCAGTCCCAGGTCTCTGGGCACCTCGGTTTATGCTGAGAGTCTCTTCTCCTATTCACATTTGGAAATCTCGGTTTATGCTGAGAGTCTCTTCTCCTATTCACATTTGGAAATCTGCCTGGGGTCTGCCTTGGACAAGTTTGGGGACTGCTGTTATCTCTCTGCTAGATTCGGGTTTTCCTGGGTTCTCTGTTCCAGTCATACTGGAGATCAGCTTTGGGGATTCTGCTCTGCACAGTCTAGGGGTGTGCTGGTGCGATCTTTGATAATCGGGTTGGGGATTGTGAGAAGTCCCTATGCTCGTCATATGGGGGTTCTGTCAGGGTTCCCCATGCTGGGTATGAAGACAATGTACTAAAGATGTCGTGCTGGGTCATGTTGGGGGTCTGCTTTAGATATCTGTGCTGGTCTGTTTGAAGATTTGCTGAGGTCTCTCTGGTGGTCAGGTTCATAGACTGTTTGGTGCTGTGCTTTTCAGGTTCGGTTTATGCTGGGCGTCGTCGCCCTGGTTATGTTCCAGGTCTATAGTTGTCCCTGGGCTCGTCTTGTTGAGTCTCGACCTGAGGTTCCTGTGTTGGTCAAGTTAGAGTTAAGTGGGTGGTATCAGTTTTGGGAAGGTTGTGGTAGTAGAGGGTCTTTGTGCTGGGCAGCCTTGATTCTTTTGGGGTTCTTCTTTCCAGTTTTATTGGGATCATCCTAGGGTCTGTCCTGGTACAATTTGCGGTCTTCTAGAATCTCTCTGCTGGTTTCTCTGCTAGGGTTTCTGTTCTTGCCTCCACAATGGTCTGTATCATGGCTCTGTTCTGGTGATTTTAGGGATTAGCTAAGGCTCTTCGTGATGATCAGTTTGGAGGTCTGACAGAAGGCTTCATGCTTGTCCTTTGAAGGTTTTGTCAGGATGTTTTGTGCTGTTTAGTATGACAAGGTGCTTTGCCTCGTCAGGTTTCGGTTCTGCATGGGGTATCTGCGCTTGTCTTTCTGAAGATATTTTGAGGTCTCTGCTTCTCAGGTTAATGGTCTGCCTGGTACTGTGCTGGTCAGGTTGGGTGTCTACTGGGGATCTGCTTTTTGGCCAGGTGTCAAGTCTGCATGGTTCCCTATGCTTAGCATGTTGAGTTTCCCTCTGAGGTATCCTTTTTGGTTAAGTTTAAGGTAAGAGGGTTGTCTCTCCTCTGGTCAAGTTGGGATCAGTTGAGGACTCTGAGATGAATATAACCTTTGCCTCGGGTTTTCCATGCTCATCAAGCTGAGGTCTTCTGAGAGTTCCTGTGTTGATTAGTACCGGGTCTTGCTGGTATTCTCTGTTCTGGTCAGGCTCAAGGTTTGCTGACGTTCTGTGTGCTGGTCAGTTTGAGGTCCTCTTCTTGTGTCTGTGGTCGTGATTATAGAAGTCAGAGTGAAGTCCCTGGGCTTCACTTTTTGGGTGTATTCTCAGGGTCTAGTCTCCCAGCCTGGTTGTGCGTTCACCCCGGGTCTCTTTGCTGGTCAGGTTTGTGGTCTCCCTGAGGTCTCCATCCTTGTCATATTAGGGGGCCTATCTTGGGACTCTGTGATGGTCAGGTTTCATGTTTGCCTGAATTCTCTTTGGCTGCTCATGTTGAAGGAATGTCTTGGTTCTCTGTGCTGCTCTAATTACTAGTCTTTCAGGAGTTCATGCTCTCGTCATGTCAGGGGTCTTCTAGTTGTCTGTGTGTCCTGTAACCTAAGGGATTTCTCTGGTCTCTGTCCTGGTCAGATTGGACGTCTGCATGAATGTTTGTGTTGCTCAGGTTGAGGCGCTTCTTGATACATTTCTGCTAATAGATAGGAGTTCTCCTGGGGATATTTTATGTTCATGCTAGAGGTCTAATGAAGGTCACTGTGTTGTCCTGATTGGGGGTCTGCGAGGGGTCTCGGTGATGGTCAGGTTACTGGTCACACTAAAGTTCTTGTGCCTAGTCATGTTAAGGGTATTTCAGGGGTCCCTTTGGTGCTCAGGTTGGATGTCTGACTGGGGTCACTTCTAAGAATTTGGGGGTCTCCTGGAACTCTCAGTGCTGTGTAGGTTGAGCGTCTGGTGGGATCTTTGCTGGTGATTTTAGAAGAAAGGTACAGTACTCTGATGGTAAGATTGGGTTTCATTAGGGGTCTCTTTGCTTTTTGAGTTCCAATTCTGCTGGTCAGGTTACAGGGAAGCTCAACATCTCTGTTGGCAGTCAGGAGGGGAACAGCCAGTGATGTCTCTGATGGTCATGTTGGCGGTTATCTCAGGGTTTCTGTGGTTGTCCGATAAGGTATCTGCCTGGATACTTAGTGCTCGTCAGGTTTGGGGTCCCCTGGGGATATCTATTCTCAGTGAGGGTTTTGGGCTGCCTTTTTTCTCTGTCTTGGTCATTTTAAGTGTGTGCTTGGGTCTCTGTGTTTTTCTCAGAGAAATCTTCCCGGGGACGGTGTATTGGTCAGTTTGCATGTCTTCTGGGGCTCTGTATGCTAATCCAATTGGGGCTCTGCTGTGGTTTCTGTGCTGGTAAAGTTTTTGTGCCTGGGGTCTCTTTGCTGGTCAGATTAGGGATCTGCCCATAATCTGTGTGGTGGGAATCAGCCTGGAGTCTTTGTTCTTTTTCAGCTTTTATGTGTCTCTGTTGTCTGTGTGCTGGTGTGGTTGAATGTGTGCAGAGAGTCTCTTCGCTGGCCCAGTTTCTGGTCTGCTTGGTTTTGTTGTGTTGGTATAGTTGAATTTATTTATGCAGTCTCTAGGATATATCAATTTGGGTCTTTCAGTGGTTTCTGTGCTTGCCAGTTTGGGAGTCAGTTGGGGTTCATTTCTTCTAGTCAGTTTCCTGGTCTGCAGGGGTGCCTGTGTTTGTCATGTTGAGTTTCTGCCTGCAGTTTTCGGCTTAAGTTTGAGGTGGCAGATGTGTCCCTCTTCTGGTCATGTTAAGATCAATCAGGGTTGTTTGTGCTGTACAGGTTTCTGTTCTTTTGATGGGCTTTTGCTGGTCTGATTGAGGTCTTCTGAGTATTGCTATGCTGATTACACTTGGGTTTTGCTAATGCACTGTGCTCTGTCAAGTTTGGGTCCTTTTGGGGTATTTGTGGCTTTTACATTCGAAGTCGGCCTTGGGTCTCTTTGATGATCTGGTTATGGGTCTGCCAGTGATTTCGGTGCTGGTCACATCAGGGATTTTCTTGGTTTCAATAAGTGTATTCGATAACGGTAAGGGTTTGCCTGTGTCTTCTGTACTGATCACTTTGGTGGTCAGGTTTGATCTTCCCGTTGCTAACAATGGGGTACTTCTGGGTACCCTTCTATTGAGGTTGGAGTTCTTCTGCTTATTCTTTTCTGATCAGGTTTTAGGTATATGTGAGATCTCTGTGCTTGTTAGATTTGAGGTCCCCTGGGGTGTCTGTGCTCATCAGGTGGGGTCAATGTCTGATAACTGTCTCTGCGATGGTCATGGTCAGGACAACACTACGATTTATGTGCCAGGTCACTTTAATGTATTCCAAGGGTCTCTGTGCTTCTCAGTTTGGAGGATTGCCTGGGGTGTCTACTGCACAAGTGAAAGGACAGCTGAAATCCTCTGTGCTGGTCTGGTTGTAAGTCTGGTTGGTTCGCTGCTGGGGTTGTTTGTGAAATGGTGGAGTGCTGTGCTGGTCAAGATGGCATCAGCAGGTGTCTCTTTGTTTTCTATGTTCCAAGTATGCTGGGTGACTTTGATCATTAGGTTGAGTGTCTGCCTTGATCTCTATGTTGGTCAGGATAACGGGAAGCTAGGAGTCTCTGTTTCCCTTCAGGCTTTAATCTACTACCTAGGGTCTCTGGCTGGTCATGTTGGAGGTCACCTCAGGGTCTCTGTGTTTGTCAGATTGAGTGTCTCTGGAGGTATTAGTGTTGGTCAGGTTAGGGGTCTTCTCTGGATCTCTGTGCTCAGTGAGGTTTGGGGACTGCTTTCGGTTCCTGTCCTGGTTACTTTTCGGGTGTTTTTAAGCCTCCTTGCTAGTTTTGCTATGGTATGCTAGGAGTTTATGTGCTGGTTATTTCAGGGGTGTTCTGAGTTTCTGTATGCCCAGTATTGGAGCACTGGTTAGATCTTGCTGCTGCTCAGTTTGGGGGACTTCTGGGTATTCTTCTGGTGAGGGTGGGTTTCTGCTGTTGATTTCTTGATGGTCAGCTTGGAGGTTTACTCTGGGTCTCTGTACTGTTCAGTTTGGTGGTTTGCGTGGGGTCTCTGTACTCGTTTATTTCTAATTCCGGTAGTGTCTTTTTGGTCATCAGATGTAGAGTGCGTCCTTGGTTTTTACGCTGCGCATGCTGACAGTATGCCTGTGATTTCTGTGCTGATAAGGTTGAGGTATATTTTGATTTGTCTGCTGGTCAGGATAAAAGATTGATGTAGTGCTGTGCCTATCGGGTTGGTGGTCTGCCTGGGGTCTCTATGCTGGTCATGTTTCCTGTCTGCTGGGATGTCTCTGGTGTCTCAGTTCTTGTCATGTTAGAGAGTTGCTGGGATCTCTGTGATCGTCACGTTTTGAGTCTTCCTTGGATCTCTGTGCTGTGACGTTTTAGGATCTGCTTAGATTTTCAATGCTGTTCACCTCAGGGTCTTCTGGTCAGTTGGGAGGTTTGCAAAATTCTCTATGCTAGTCAGGTTGAAGGTCGGCCTAGGGACATTTTGGTGGTCAGGTTGGGGGTTTGCTAAAAGTATCTATTTGCATTCACATTTGGAACTTGCCTAGAGACTGTCTAGGTTTGCTTGGGGTTCTGCAGCCCTCTTTCTCCTGGTCTCCTGTGTTACTCAAAGCTCTGTTCTGGTGAGGTTGGGAGTTTGATGTGGCTGTCTGTAATAGCCAGGTTTTGCATCTCCTGTGGATCATTGTGATGGTCAGGTTGGGGATATTCCAAAAATCTCCATGCTGGTCATTTAGGGTTTATGTCAGGGTATTCTGTGCTCTGTAGAAAGTACATGTGCTTCATATTTTGCTGCCTATTCACGTTGAAGTTCGGCTTGGTTTATCTGTGCTGGTCTCTTTGGAGAATCAATTAGGTCTGTCTGCTGGTCAGTGTAATGAATTGCTGGGTACAGTGATTGTCAGGTTTTGTGTCTGCTGGGTGTCTCTTTCATGCACAGGTTACATGTCTACTGGGGGCCCTGTGCTTGTCATGTTTAGTTTCTGTCTAAGGTCTCTGTGTTGGTCAAATTTCGGCTTACTGAGGGGTGTCTTGTTATGTCAGATGAGCATCTTTATGGTGCTTTTTGTGCTGGGCATGTTCGGGTTGTGCTCGGATTTTTCATGCTGGTCACGTTGAAGTCTTTTGGGGTTTCTGTGCTGAAATATTATAGGGTCAGCTGTGGTTCTTTGTCCTGATTGGATTGGGCTTCTTTTGGTTCTCGTTGTGCTTTACAATTTGGTATAATTGCTGAGGTATCTGTTGTCGTCAGGTTTGAGGTCTAGCTGGGGTCTCTGTACTGGTCACTTTGCAAGTCTTCCTGGTGTTTCTGGGATGATTAGTTTAAGGTTATGCTCAATGTCTTTGTAACCATTTTGGTGAGGTGTATAATTGTGACCTCTGTTTTGGTGATATTGTAGATTTCTTAGTGCGTTTACACTACTCATTTTTGAGGTCTGCCTCTGGTATCTGTGCTTGTCATACTGTGGGTCTGCGTTGGGTGTCTGTGCTGTTCTGGTTGGGTGTCTGCCTGAGTTCTATGTGGCTGGTCATATTGGGAGTCTGTCTTTGTTCCCTGTGTTGGTGTAGATATGAGTCTGCCAGGGGATTATGTGCTGATCACTTCAGGGTTTTTCATAGTACTCTGTGTCGTTTAGAATGGGGATGTGTTAGAGATCTCTGTGATTGGTCAGGTTATGGTTCTTCTTGAGGTATATATTCTCGTCTGTTGGAAGATATGCTGGGGTTTCTCTGCTGAAATTGTTATATAATCTCCTGGACACACTGCTTGTCAGATTGTCTCTTGTGTGTCTCTTGTTCTGTCAGATTCCAGGTGTGCAGGGATCCATGTGCTTGTCATTTTGAATTTCAGCTTGCTTACTCGGAGTTGGTCAAGTTTGAGGTCTGTGGGTTATCGCGGTTTTGGTCAGATTAGGGACAGTGACAGGTCTCCTGGCTCAGACACATGGTTTTATGCTGAGGGTCTCTGCTCCTATTCACATTAGGAAATCTGCCTGGTGTCTGCCTTGGTCAAGTTTGTGGCCTGCTGGTACTTCTCTGCTAGTTTCGTGTGTTCCTGTGTTCGCTGTTCTGGGCATACTAGAGGTCAGCATTGGGGATTCTGCTCTGCACAGTCTGGGGGTATGCTGGTGTGATCGTTGATAATCAGGTTGGGGATGGAGAGAAGTCTGTATGCTGGTTATATGTGGGTTCTGTCAGGGTTTCCCATGCTGTGTATGAAGACAATGTACTAAAGATGATGTTCTGGGTCATGTTGGGGCTCTGCTTTAGATATCTGTGCTGGTCTCTTTGAAGATTTGTTGAGATCTCTCTGGTGGTCAGGTTCACAGACTGATTGGTAGTGTGCTTGTCAGTTTGGGTGTGTGCTATGGATCGTCTCCCTGGTCCTGTTTCAGGTCTGTTGTTGTCCCTGGGCTGGTCATGTTGAGTCTTTGCCTGAGGTTCCTGTGTTGGTCAAGTTAGAGTTCAGCGGGTGGTCTCTATTTTGGTAAGGTTTCGGTAGTAGAAGTTCTTTGTCCTGGTCGGCTTTTATTCTGTTGGAGTTATTCTTTCCAGTTTTATTGGGAGTAAACTAGGGTCTGTCCTGGTCCAGTTTACGGTCTTCTAGAGTCTCGCTGCTGGTTTCCTTGCGAGGGTTTCTGTTCTGGTCTCCACAGAGTTCTGTATTATGGCTCTGTTCTGGTGTCTTTGGGAATTAGCGAAGACTCTTCATGGTGATCAGTTTGGGGACTGCCAGAAGGCTTTATGCTGGACCTTTGAGTGTTTTGTCAGGGTGTTTTGTGCTGTTTAGTATATCAAGATTCTTTGCCTAGTCAGGTTTTTGTTCTGTATGAGGTAGCTGCGCTTGTCTTTCAGAAAATTTTCTGACGTCTCTGATTATCAGGTTAATGGACTTCTTGGCACTGTGCCTGTCAGGTTGGGTGTCTACTGGGGTTCTGCTTTCTGGCCAAGTGTCAGGTTTGCATGGGTCCCTGTGCTTAGCATGTTGAGTCTCTGTCTGAGGTCTCCTTTTCAGTCAAGTTTGAGGTAAGAGGGTTGTCTCTCCTTTGGTGAAGTTGGGATAAGTCAAGGATGCTGAGAAGGATATATTGTTTGCCTCAGGTTTTCCATGCTCATTAATTTGAGGTCTTCTGAGAGTTTCTGTGTTGATTAGTTTTGTGTCTTGGTGATGTTCTCTGTTCTTGTCAGGCTGGAGGTCTGCTAATGGTCTGTGTGCTGGTCAAGTTGAGGTCCTCTTCGTGTGTCCGTGGTCGTGACTTTAGAAATCAGACTTAAGTCTCTGTGCTTGATTTTTTGGGTGTCTGGTCAAAGTCTAGTCTCCCAGTCTGGTTGGACGTTCACCTCGGGTCTCTTTGCTCTTCAGTTTTGTGGTCTCCCTGTGGTCTCTATCCTTGTCATATTAGGAGCCTGTCTTGGGACTCTGTGATGATCAGCGTTCATGGTGGCCTGAATTCTCTTAGTTTTTTTTTGTTTGTTTTTAATTCATTTTTATTGTTAGACTTATTGGGGTGACATCTGTTAGCAAGGATTACATAGGTTTCAGGCTTACAGTTCTACAGTGCATTGTCAACTTGTTGTATAATAATTTCACCACCTAATGTGAGTTTTCTTTCCATCACCTTATATTTAGCTTCCCCCCCTCCTCTCCCACCCCCTCCCCTTTCTCCCCTCCCTAACCCACTCGTCCCCAAATAAACATTAAACTATTGATTGTGTCCATGGGTTATTTGTTTGTTCATTTCTTTTTTTCTTTGCTTTCATTTCTTCTACTAAGTTTCCAGGTCTGCAGAGGTGCCTGTGTTTGTCATGTTGAGTTTCTTCCTGCAGTTTTCTGCTTAAGTTTGAGGTTTCAGAGTTGTCCCTCTTCTGGTTATGTTAAGATCAGTCAGGGTTCTTTGTGCTGGACAGGTTTTCGTTCTTCTGAGGTGCTGTTTGCTGGTCAGGTTGATTTCTTCTGAGTATTGCTGTGATGATTACACTTGGGATTTGCTAATGCACTCTGCTCTGTCAAGTTTGGGGTCTTTGTGCTTGTGACATTCGAAGTCGGCTTGGTGTCTCTTTGATGAGTTGGCCAGTGATTTCTGTGCTGGACACATCAGGGTTTTTCTGGGTTTCTGTGTATTCAATAATGATAAGGGTTTGCCTGTGTCTTCTGTACTTATCACTTTAGTGGTTTGGTTTCATCTTCCTGCTGCTTAGGTTTGGGTACTTCTTGGTATACTTCTATTGAGGTTGGAGTTCTTTTGCTTATTCTTTTCTGATCCGGTTTGAGGTCTATGTGAGGTCTCTGTGCTTGTCAGGTTTGAGGTCACCTGGGGTGTCTGTGCTCATCAGGTGGCCTCAGTGTCTGCTAGCTTTCTCTGCGATGGTCATGGTATGAACGATGCTATGATTTATGTGCCAGATTATGTTAGGGTATTCCACGGATCTCTGTGCTTCTCAATTTGGAGGTCTGCCTGTGGTCTTTGCTACACAGGTTAAATGTCTGCTGTAATCCTCTCTGCTGGTCTGGTTCGAGGTCTGTTTGGTTCTCGGCTGGAGTTGTTTATGAAATGGTGGGTTACTGTGCTTGTCAGGTTGGGGTCAGCAGGTTTCTTTTTGTTTTTTATATTTCAAGTCAGCTGGATCTCTGTGATAATCAGGTTGAGTGTCTGCCTTGATCTCTCTTTTGGGCAGAATACAGGGAAACTAAGAGTCTCTGTTTCCTGTCAGGTACTCATTGGCTATGGTCGCTGTGCTTATCATGTTGGAGGTCATCTCAGGGTCTCTGTGTTTGTCAGATTGAGTGTCTCCTGAGGCACTAGTTGTGGTCAAAATAGGGGTCATCTTTATTTATTTATTTTGCTTTTTGGTATGTGGGTTGCTCCCTGACTGGGAATCGAACCCAGGCCGCAGTGCTAACAGCGCCTACGCTGAAGTCTTAAGCCACTACACCATCAGGAAACTCCCAAGGGGTCATCTTTAGATCTCTGTGCTCTGTGAGGTTTGGAGGCTGGTTTTTGTTCCTGTCCTGGTCATGTTTGGGGTCTTCTTAGGCCTCTTTGCTAGTCTTGTTATAAGTATGCTGGGGTTTTATGTGCTGGTTATTTCAGGCGTGTTCTGAGCGACTCTGTGCTAGTATTGGAGGACTGGTTTGATCTTCCTGCAGCTTAGTTTGGGGGATGCCTGGGTATTCTTCTCGTGAAGTTGGTATTCTGCTGATGATTTCTTGGTGGTCAGGTTAGAGGTCTACTCGGGTTCCATATACATGTCAGTTTGGTGGTCTGAGTTTGGTCTCTGTGCTGGTTTATTTCGAAGTCTGCTAGTGTCTTTTTGGTGGTCAGACTTAGTATGTGCCTTGGGTGTGTTTGCTGGGCTTGCTGACATTATGCCTGAGGATTCTGTGCTTGTAAATTTGAGATATATTTTGATTTATCTGCTGGTCAAGTTTGCATAGTTGTGTCGTGCTGTGCCTATCAGGTTGGTGGTCTGCTGAGGGTCTCTTTGCTTGTCACATTCCATGTCTGGTGGGATCTCTATGCTTGCTATGCAGTGTGTCACCCTGGTGTCTCTCTTCTGGTCATGTTATTGAGTTCCTGGGATCTCTGTGCTCATCAGGTTTTTGGTCTGGTGTGGGTCTCTGTGCTTGTAAGATTTGGAATCTGCTTAGAGTGTCTATAATATTCATCTTAGGGTCTTCTGAGTGTCTCTATGGTGGTCAGATTCGTCGTGTACCTGGGGACTCTGTGTTGGGGAGGTGGAAGTTCTCAATCTTTGCTAAGCTCAGGTTTGGGGACTTCTGGGTACATTTATGGTGAGATAAGGTTTCTCATGGTGAGTAGTGGCTGGTCATATTAGAGGTATACTGAACGTCAGAGTTTTGATCAAATAGAAGTCTGCTTGGGAATTCTGTGCTGGTCATGTTAGGGGTCTGGGAGAGGGGTATTTTTCATGTCACATTCCAAATATGCCTGGGGTCACTCTGCTAGTCTCATGTGTGCCTGAAGTCTCCATTCTACTCACATTCGAGGTCTGCATTCACAGTTCTACAGGTTGGGAATCTGCTGGGCCCGTATGTGATGGTCAGGTTTTCGGTCTATCAGTCCCTCTGCGAATGTCAGGTTGTGGGTCAGCCAGAAGTCACTTTGCTGGTCATTTGAGTGTTCTGTTAGGGTTTTCTTTGCTGATTAGTATTAGGTTATACTAGAGATCAGTGTGCCTGGTCACATTAAAGGTCTACTTTGGTTATCAGTGTTAGTCTGTTTGGAGATTTGCTAGGGTATCTCTGCTGGTCAGGTTAATCGACTGCTGGGTACTTGTCAGGTTGGTTGTGTGTTGGGAGGTCTATCCTTGTCAATTTCTATGTCTGCAGAAGTGTCTGTGCTTGTCACGTTGGGTTTCTGCATGATGTCTCTTTTGCTCAAGTTGGAGGTCGGTGGGTGTATCTGTTCTGGTAAGGTTGGGGTCAGTCTGTGGTCTCTGTGTTAGGCCGATTAGGGTTCTGGGGATGTCTGTTTCCAGTCACATTTGAAATCTGCCTGGGGTCTCTCTTGGTCAGGTTTGGGGTCAGCTACAATCTCATTGCTGGTCTCTGTTCCTGGGGTGTCTGTTTGGGTCACTTCATAGGTGTGCATTGGGGCCTCTGTTCTGGTCAGTTTGGGGTTCTGCTGGGCCTGTCTGTGATGGTCAGGTTAAAGGTCTTCTGGGGTTCTTTGCAATGGATAGGTTGGGGTCTGCTAGCAGTCTGTATGCTTGTCATTTGGGTGTTCAGTCACAATTTTCTGTGCTTCTTATCATGGGGATGTGCTTGAGAACTATGTGATCAGGTCATGAGTCTGCTAGGGATATCTGTGCTGATCTGTTTAAGGTTTTCTGGGTCTTTCTTGTGGTCAAGTTAATGGACTGCTGGGTCCTGTGTTACTTGGTTTGGCGGTCCAGTTTGGGTTCTTTCTCTATCAGATCCCTAGTTGAGTTTCTGCCTTAGTTCTTCTTGTTGGTAAAGTTTGAGGTTGTAGGGAGGACTCTGATTTGGTTAGGTAGGAATCCGTCAGGGATATCTGTCCTGAGCCAGTTGTGGTTCTTCTAGGGGTGTATGTGAGACCAGGTTGCCATCATCTGGGGGGATTTGTGCTCATTGGTTTGGGGTCCTGCTGGCATTCTCTGTTCTTGTCGGGTTGGGGGTTTCATGGGGGTGTTGGTGTTGGTCATGTTGAGAGTCTTCCTTGTGTTTCTGTCCTGGTTAGTTGGGGCATCTACCTGATTTCTCTGTGGCTGGTCATGCTGAGACTCTGCTTTGGGTTTCTGCATTTATCTGTTTATAGGTCTTCCAGGGTTTATATATAGTAATGTCAGGGGACTTCTCTTTTCCTGTGTGTCTTGTAATGATAAGGGTCTGCCTGGGGTCTCTGTGCTAGTCAGGTTGGAGGTCTAATTTAATCTTCCTGCTACTCAGATTGGGGATAATTAGTGTACTTCTTTGGTCAGGTTGGTGTCCTTTTGGTGATTTCTTCCTGGTCAAGTTAGAGGTCTACTGAGAGTCTCTGTTCTGATCAGATTGAGGATCTTCCAATGGTGTCTGTGTTTGTCAGAATTGATCTCTGTCTTGGGAGTCTGTACTGCTCAAGGCTTGATTATCCTGGATCTCTGCACTTGCCATGGGGTGTCTGTCTAGGATCTCTGTGACAAGTCATGGTGATGGTCTAGATGTGGTCTCTGTGCCAGTCAGGATGGAGGCCTTTTTGAGGTCTCTGTGCCTGTCAGGATGGTGCTATACCTGTATATTTTGTGCTGGTCATGTCCGGGTTCTGCTGAGAGTCTCTATGCCAAGTAAAGTTGAGAATCTGCCTGAGGCTTCTGTGTTGGTGTAGTTTGAGGTCAGTGGGGATTCTCTGCTCTGATCATATTGGAATCACTCAGAGATCTCTGAGTTGGAAAAGTTGAGGTTTTTTCTTGGGGTCTTTGACCTGATTAGGTCGAGGTTTTAATGGGGGTTATGTAGTTACTTATTTGTGGTCCACCTGGGGTTCTCTGTTCTGCTCAGATCAGGGTTCAGATATGCATCTTTGTGCTGGTCAAGTTGGGGTCCACCTTCGTTCTCTCTGGTCATGAGCTTGGAGATCAGCTTAGATTCTCTATGCTAGTCACTTTTGTGTTCTTTTCAGGGCATTTGTATCCACTGAGCTTTGAGATTCACCTAGGTTCTCTGTGCTGGAGATGTTGGAGATTGCCTGAGATCTCTATGTTTATAAGTTGTGGGGTATTCATGGATCTCTGTATTCATCACTAAGGTATCTGCTTTGGGTCTCTGAACTGTTCATCTTGAGGTTCTACTATAGATCTCCATGTTGGCCAGGTTTGCAATCTGCCTGGGGTCTCTGTGTTAGTCAGAGTGGGTATATACCTGTGGTTTCTGTGTCAGGCTTGTCAGCTTTATTCCAGGAATATCTATGTCCAGTCAGATTGGGGGTGTGCTGGGTGTCTTCTCCAATCACAAATGAAGCTGGAAATAGCCTGAACCTAGGATCAGGGGAAATGGTTTAACTCCTGGTAAGGGGCATTTGGAAAACAAGTAGAGGCTGTTAGATCCCACCTTACTGGTGCTCTGAGGGTGGGGTCTCTCCAGGAGGCAACCATGAGTCATCACTGATGATTCAGACAGGTCTTTGCATACCCTCCTAAATGTCATGTACTTGGTAACTCTCTTTCCCATGTGAGCTTAGGGCTGAATTTGGTGGAGCTCCTAGTGCCTGCTTTCAGTTGCCCTCTTCCAGACCATGGCCTTCCACTCATCTTTTGTTCCCTAGGCACTGGCGTGGAGCCTGAGACTGAATTATGTAACACAAGAGGGGTGTGGGTATTTATAACAGAAGCCCCTAACTTTCCACATTCTTCTGCTGTTTGACAATACTCTATAAACTTTGGGCGGTGGTGTCAGAACCATGCCCCACTCCGGGTGTTCTTGTGAAAGCTATACATAATAAAATGATGGCTGGAGAATCCCAACTGCCTCAATATCTGGGTTTTCAGGGGCAGCAGTTTGGGGCTTCCTGGCTTAAGGCCTTGATATCAGCTCAGCTGTGCTGTTTTGGGCTCTTGCCATAGCCTATGATTTGTTTTGGTGTATCTCAAAGGCAGGCTGGGGTACATTCTTGAACTCTGTGTTCCTATATTTGTGATTGGGGGGGGGTTACTGCTCTACGTTTGTGTTGTTCTGCTCAGCTAAGGATGCCGATCACATGCCACCAAAGTCTAGCAGTACTGAGGGACATTGGCCAGTCTCATTGCAGACCACTCCTGCAGACCCATATAATGCAGGCCTGCTGTAGAACAGGGAACCCATGTTGGAAAGCGTTGAAATTTTCATCTGTACCGAGAGAATACTGTCCTTTATAGAATTCAGGGATACTCATCCCTGAGGCAGATGTATTTTTCAGGGCCTGATAGGCCCTGATAGATCTTGCTGGGTATACCATAACCCACACTCACAGTCCCCCTTATCCACTAATAGCTGAGGTCTTCTGTACCCTGAGGTCCTCAAGTACTGCAGGTTGATCTATGTGTTGGAAAGACCTGAGATACACTTAAAAATCCCAATGCTTTTCTGTGAGGCCAAGTCTCCACTGTGCCCTTACTGAATGTCAGAGGGACAACATGCACCAGAGAACTGACCACATCCTCAGAAGCTGACAACAAAGTTTGAAAGAATGTGACCAGACCAATATGGCCAGCTTCTTTCTGATTGAATCCTGTAACTTTGGCAGCCAGATTGAGAGATATTTTGGTCCACACCAAGTTCCAGGGGGTTTAGATGGCATGGAATGTGAAACCTATGATATGCCACTTCCAAGTAGTGGATGTAGAAAATGTCAGTTTTTGCCTGCTCCCCATTTTGAGTTTGTGGCTAGTGGACTATAGGTCTAGTTGTGGTCTCTGTGTTGGTCATGTCCGCAGTATGCCAGAAATCTCTATATCCATTCACTTTGATGGCGTACAGGATGATCTTTCCAATCCCAACTGAAGCTAGAAATGGCCAGAACTGAGGATCATTAGGAGGGTTTCCCTTTTGTCAAAAGGCCTTTGGAGAATAGATATAGAGTGTCAGTTCTCACATTACATGGCCTCTGAGTATGAGGCCCATCCAGAAGGTATTTCTGAGGCATCACTGATGATTCATACAGCTCTCTGCATAGCCTCCTTAATGTGGTATAATTGGAAACACTGTTTATCACTTTGTGCACTCGGGACTGGATAGTGTGGAGATACCCTGTGGCTGCTCCCAGTTTCTTTCCTCCTGACCATTTTCTGATAACTTCCTGGTATTTCTTTCCCAGGGCATTAGCAATGGGATGAGGGTATTTATAATAGAAACTGCTCACATCCAAACTTTTTCCTATGATAATTCTCTAAATTATCTGGGAGGTGGTGACAGACCCATGGGCCTCTTCAGGTATGCTTATACAAAGTCTCCATGAGGAAAGAAAGGCTGGACACACTCAACAACCTCAGGAGTCTGGTGGTCATTGACAGGGTATTGGGACTGTTTGGATTTAGGCTTTCATACCAGCTGAACTGTGCTGAGTCACTGCCTCTTGTTCCCAGACTAAGCTCTGGTCAGGGTGTATGCCAGAGGCAAACTGGGGTGCATTCTTGGGCTCTTAATTCTTATGTATGCATTGGGAATCCACAGGTCTGAACTTGCAGCATGCTTCACTCACTATTCAGGGTGCTTCCCACATGCCACCAAACACAGCTCCACAGAACTAGGTCAGCATTAGCCGTTCTCACCGCACACCCACTGCTGTAAAGCCAGATACTACAGGTCCCCTGCAAAAAAGGGCACCCATTCTGGAAAGAGTTGGGCATTTCATCTCGATTCAGAGGATACTGTCAATAATGGCTGTCAAGACCAAAAAAAAAAAAAAGACAATTCATTTTTGAGGCTGATGGAGTCTCCATGGTTAGGTAAGGGGCAGGATTAGGGCAAGCTCTTGCTGGGTACACAATATCCCACCACTATGAGCCCCCTTATTGGTTAATAGTTGAAGTCTCCAGCACCCAAAAGTCCTCTGAATGTGCAGGTTGACCTAAGGGTTGGAAAATCTTGAGATACACTTATAAACACAAGTGCTTTTCTGTGAGGCAAGTCCCCACCATGTCCCCAGAGAATGACTGGGAGCCCGCAGACACCACAGAAAATTGACCACATCCTAAGAAACTGACATCTAAGGTGAAAAGAATGTGGCCAGGCCACCATGGCCAGCTTCCCTCTGATTCAACCCAGTGTCCTCAGAAGCTAGATCGAGAGGTGTCTTTGTCCACATCCACTTCCATGAGGTGAAAATGGTGTGTAAGGTTGTGCCTATGATCAGTCACCACCAGATGTCTGGTGTAGAAGATGCCAGTCTTTGTCTGCTCTATATTTTGAGTCTGTGGCTAGTAGACTGTAAGTCTACCTGTGGTCTCTATGTTGGTCATGACCGTTGTATGCTAGAAATCTGTATGTCTGGTCATGTGCAGATGGTGCACTATATTCTCCAATTCCAAATTAAGTTAGAAAGGGCCTGAACCTAGGATCAGGGGGAGGGTTTTAATTTCTGTCAAGGGACCTTTGGAGAACAGATGGAGGCTGTCAGGTCCCACCTTACTGGGGCACTGAGTTTGAGCACATCCAGGAGGCATCCAGGAGGCATCACAGATGATTCACATAGGTCTCTGCATATCCCCCCTATATGTAGTGTACTTGGGAACTCTGTTTATTCTGTGCACTTTTGACTTGATAAAGTTGAACTACCCTGGGCATTCCGCAATTACCTCCCTCCTTTTTATGGAATTGCACTGCTCCTTCATTCACCTGGCACTGGCATGGAGCCTGAGGCTGGATTCTGCAAGCTGCTCACATCCTACCTTTTTCCTCTGTAAATCTTCTGTATGCTCTGGGAGATTGTGGCACAGCCATGCTCCTCTTCTAGTCTGCTTGTAGAAACTCCCATTACTAAAGAATTGACTGTAAATCCCCAACAACCTCAAGAGCCTGGTACTCAAGAGCAGTGGATTGAAGCTGCTCAGCGTCAGGCCTAGAGAACAGCTGAGCTGTGTGGTGCCATTCCACCTTACTCTCTGCCTAATCTCGGGTCTGGCTGTATCACAAAGGCTGGCTGGGGTACACTCCTGGGCTCTGAGTTTTCCTGTGTGTTGTGGTGAGTGACTGGTCTGAGTTTGCCATGCTCTGCACAACTCAGGGTTCCACTCACTTTGCACCAAGTGCAGACCAGTAGTACAGGGGAATATTGGTCATTCTCAGTGAAAATCCAGTGCTACAGACATGCATACTGCAGGCCTCCTGGAAAAACTGGGCACCCATGCAGGAAGGGGTTAAAATTTTCATATGGAGCCAGAAAATTCTGTCATTTACAGGTGTCAGAGCTATTCATCCCTGAGGCCAATGTAATTTCCTAGGCCTATTGAAGGGCAGGATTTGGCAAATCTCTTCCTGGGTACATCATAACAGATCACTGTGGGCACACTGCTCTGTTAATAGCTCAGGTTTCTTGCACCTCATGGTCATTAGGGACTGCAGGTTGATATATGGGTTGGAAAGTGCTAACATACACTTGGAGAACTCCCATGCTTTCCTGTGAGGTGAGGTTTCCAGTGTGACCACAGAGCTCATCAGAAGGCCAACAGAAACCACAAAACACCAAACACATCATGAGAAACTGACATCTATGTTGAAAAAAATGTGGCCATCCACATTGGCTAGCTTCATTGTGTTTGAACCCACAATTTTGACAGCTAGTTTGAGAGGTGTCTTGGTCCACAACAAGTTCCATGGGGTGAAGTTGGGGTGTGAGTTTGTGCCAATGCTCTTTCACCCCCAGGTGTCATTGGAAGAAGCCATAAGTCTCTCACTCCTCCTTACTTTCATTCTGTGTGGTGTCTGGTAAGTTACAAGTGGTCTCTGTGTATGTCATGTAAGCAGTATGCCAGAAATTTCTGTCAGGTCATACTGTGGGTGTGCTGGATATTCTTTCCAATTGTAACTGGAGCTAGGAATAGCCTCAACTTAGTATCAAGGGAGGGGTTTACCCTCTGGCAAGAGGCCTCTTGAGAACTGATGAAGGCTGTTGGTTTCAACTTAATGGACCTCTGAGGGCCAGGGCCCTCCATGAGGCCTCTTAGGGGGCATCAGTGATGATTCTGGGAGGTGTCTGCATACACTCCTAAATGTTCTGTAGTTCAGAGCTCTCTTTCTCATGTGAGCCTTGGGCTGGATTGCGTAGAGCTACCCTGCGCCAGTGCCTAGGTTCCTCTCTCTAGACCTTTGCCTTTCCCTTGTTTTCCATTCCCTGGGCTCTAGCCTGGAGCCCAAATCTGGATTTTGTAACACCAGAGGGATTTCAGTATCTATCATGGAAACCACTCATATCACACCTTCCTCCTCTCTTGGAGAATTCTCTATAAACTATGAGAGGTGGTGCCAGAGACATGACCCTCTTTGAGTGTGCCTGTACAATGTGCCCATGAGAAAAGAAGGGCTGGAGACCCAAAACAGCCTCAAGAGGCTGATGGTCATGGTCAGGGAATTAGACTGCCTGGCTTCAGGCTTGGAGATTGCTGAGCTGTGCTGTAGTCGCATTCCTTGGGCTAAGCTCTAGTTTTGTGTTTTGGAAAGACAGGATTAAGTGCACCCTTGGGCTATGAGTTCTAATGTGTTTGGTGGCTAGTCACTGGTGTGACCTTGTGGTGCTCTGCCTGACTCAGGGTATCTCTCACATACCACCAAACTAAGCCCAGAAATCCTGGAGGAGCATTGGCCATTCTCAATGCAGAACCACAGTGGCAGAGCCAGATACTGCCTGCATCCTGGAAATCAGGCCATCCATACTGGCAGGTTGAAATTTTCATCAGAACCCAGAGGATACTATGATTAACAGGGTTCAGGCCTATTCATTCCTGAGGCCCATGTAGTTTCCAGTACCTAGTCTGCACAGGACAGCACCAAGTTCTTAATGTGCATATCATAACCAACACATGTGGGCTCCTTATCCGCTAACATCTGAGGTCAGGTTTCACTGTGACTCAGAGATTGTCAGAGCGCCCACAAGGACCAGAGAAGACTGATAATTTGACACCTGAGATGGGAAGAATGTAATCAGCCCCAGTGTCCACCTTCATTCTGATTGAACCCAGAATTTTGGCAGCTAGATAAAGAGATATCTTGGCTCATGACAAGTTCCATGGGGTAAAGTTGGGGTGTAAGTTTGCACCTATGGTCTCTCACACTAAGGAGGTCATGGGTAGAAGCTGTCAGTCACTGGTTGCTCCCCATTTTTGTTTGTAGCTAGAGGGATGTAGGTGTATATATGGTCTCTGTGTTCGTCATTTCAGCAGTATGCCAGAAATTTCAATTTCTAGTGATGTTGAAGGTGTGCTGAATGTTCTCTTCAATCTAAATTGAAGCTAGAAATAGCCTGAACTCAGAATGAGAAAACGGTGTTTAATTTCTGCCAAGGGACATTTGGATGAAAGACAGCAACTGTCAGTTCCCACTTTACCAGGGCCCTGAGGGTACGACCTCTCCAGGGGGCATCTGTGAGGCATCACTGATGATTTTGACAGACCTCTGTATACCCTCCTGAATGTTGTGTACTTGGGAACTCTTTATCTCATGTGCACTTGGGGCTGAATGGTGTGAAGCTACCATGTGCCTGTACCCAGTTGACTCCCTCCTGAGAGTGGCCACCCACTGTTCCTTGATTTTCAGTGCACTGGCCTGGAGACAAAGTTTAGATTCTGTAACACAAGTGGGATGTGTGTGTCTATAACAGAAGCCGCTAAATTTCGAACTGCTTCCTGTGTTTGAGAATTCTCTGCTTACAATGGGAGGTCATACCAGAGTCATGGCTCTCTTTGAATCTGCTTGTACAAACTGCCAATGAGATAAGAAAAGCTGGAGACTCCCAATAATTTTGAGTCATGGGCAGGGGATTGGGGCTGCCTGGCTTCACGCATGGAGATGAGTTGAGCTGTGGTGTCTTGATCTCTTGCCTAGGGCTAAGCTCTGGTTTTGCTGCATCCCAAACACTGGTTGAGGTAGAATCTTTGCTCTCTGTTCTTATGTGTGTGCTGGGGACTCTCTGCTGTGAGCTAACACTGCTCGGCAAAAGTAAGGGTGCCTCTCACATACCACAAAACTAAGCCCGACAGTACTAGACAAGCACTAACCAGTCTCACTATATATTCACTGCTACAGACTCAGAAACTGAAGGCCTTTTGGAAAATAGCACCTATGTCGGCAATGGTTGGAGGTTTCATCTGTACCCAGAGAATGCTGAATCACAAGGGTCAGGTTTACAAATCTCTGAGGTAGATGTAGTTTTCAAGCCCTGGTGAAAGTCAGGACTTAACCACTTGTATGCTAATAGCTGAGGTCAAAAGCACCCCAGGATTCTTAGGGTCTGCAGGTTTATCTACAGGTTGGAAATTTCTGAGATACACCTAGAGGCCTCCAGTGTTTTCTCTGCTGTTCGGTTTCCACTGGATTCTCAGAGGATGTCAGAGCACACACACAAACCACAGAGGACTGGCCACATCCTGAGAAGCTAACGCCTAATGTGAAAAGTATTTAGCCCGGCCAGTGGCCTGCTTTATTTTGATTGAACCCTGCAAACTTGAAAGCTAGAACGAGAGGTGCCTTGGTGTGAACCAAGGCCCATGGGGTAACATTGGCATGTAATTTGGTCACTATGGTCTCCCACTCCAGGTGACATGAGCAGAAGCCACCAGTCTCTGGCTGCTCTCCATTTTGGGTCTGTGTCTGTTTGGCTCTCTGTATAACTGTGGTCTCTGTGATGGTCATATCAACAGTATGCCAGAAACCTGTATGTCCATTCACTATGTCCATTCACTTTGTAGATATACTGGATGATCTCTCTAATCCCAAATGAATCAAGAAATGACCTGAACCTAGGATTAAGAGTGGTTTAATTTCTGCCAAAGGGTCTTGAAAGAGGTTGTCAGTTCTCACCTTCTGAAGCCTCTGAGTGTGAGATCCCTCTAGGAGGAATCTGTGAGGTATCACTGATGATTCATACTTCTCTCTTCATAGCTTCCTACAAGTGGTATAATTGGAAACTCTGTTTTTCATGATGTGTGCTTGGGACTGAATGGAGTTGAGCTACCCAGTACCTCCTTCTTGACCATGGCATCTCTCTAAACATTCATTCTTTGGGCCATAACCTGGAACCCAAGACTGGATTCTGTAACCCCACAGAGAGGAAAGTATTTATAACAGAATCTGCTCATGTCCCATCTTCATCCCCTCCTTGATAATTCTCTAAATGATCTGGGAGGTGGTGTCAAACCCATGCCCTTGTTTAGGTCTCCTGGTATAAACTCCCCATGAGGACAGTATGGCCGGAGTCACCCAAGAATATCAAGAGCCTGGTGGTCATGGGCAGGGTATTGGGGCTGTTTGCCTTCTGGCCTGGAGATCAGTTGAGCTGTCTTTTGTTGTGGTCACTTGCCCTCAGCTAGGCTCTGGTCCTGGTGTATCCCAGAGGCAGGTTGGGTGCACTCTTGGGTTCTTAATTCTTATGTGTGTGGTGGGGAGTCACAGGCCTGGGTTTGCTGTGCTTGGCACAACTCGGGGACTTCTCATATGCCAGAAAACACAGTCCAGGAGTTCTAGGTGAGCATTGGACAGGGTCATTGCAAACCCACTGCTGTAGACATGGATACTGCAGGTCTGCTGGAAAATAAATCACACATGCTTGGAAGAATGGGAGTTTCATCTTGTTTCAGAGGAGACTGTCGTTCATAGGGATTAAGGCTATTCATTTTTGAAGCATTCATAGGAATCAAGGCTATTCATTTTTGATGCTGATGTAATTTCCACGGCCTGATGGGGATCAGGACTAGGGCCAGCTCCAGCTGGGTATAACATAACACATCCTCATGAGCCCCCTTGTATTCACTTTTTTTTAAATTCATTTTTATTGTTAGACTTATTGGGGTGACATCTGTTAGCAAGGATTACATAGGTTTCAGGCATACAGTTCTACAGTGCATTGTCAACTTGATGTTTAATAAGTTCACCACCTAATGTGACTTCTCTTTCCATCACCTTATATTTAGCTTCCCCCCCTCCTCTCCCACCCACTCCCCTTTCTCCCCTCCCTAACCCACTCGTCCCCAAATAAACATTAAACTATTGATTGTGTCCATGGGTTATTTGTTTGTTCATTTCTTTTTTTCTTTGCTTTCAGTTTTATATTCCGCATAT